>LBNU01008223.1:90331-120331 GCA_014162995.1 Artemisia annua
TACTATAAATAAACAAATCCCTTGGGACGATCTCGACTTACCCACCTTTATTACACCGGACGAGTATACTTGCTCGTATGTGCTAAAGAATTAATCGGATAAATCGTGTTTATAAATTTTAAAACTTGCACTAACAAATAGGCACATCACATCACCTCTGAAAATAATCCTTATAACTACCAGTTACGGATAGCGTTAGACTATCTCACAGAAAATGAGCTACATCCACAGTAGTTACCTGGTATCTCAAGTCCAAGGAAAAATATTCATGATTTACTATAATGACAACATCCATAAGTATAATCATGTAATTGGGATTTTGTCCTATATCCAATTTTTCATTTATTGAATATCATGTGAATTTGGCATGTCCACGCATCAATATATATAAATATATTATACCAAAACTCAGATTTGTCTTAGTTCGATGATACTCCCATATCATTAATTGACAACGGACTATTTAGAATAACTTAAGTTATTCATGGATTAAACATGCAAATATGGGATACAATCTATTATTAATGAAAACAAACGTACTCAGTACTTTAATTCATTGTTAAATAATAATTGCTTAACATCCCTTTATCCAAATACTAAATAGATCAATGCATGAAAATTCTCGTTAATGAATTTTGTCTCAAGTAATACCAATCATACTTGTTGACAATTATGCCTCAAATAATGACATACTTGTTGACAAGGCATTATTCAACTAACTTTGATCTATCGGAATTTTGAGAATACTTATTTCAAGAATTCAATTAGTGAAGTTCTTGTATATGTGCATTCAAATAATTTGATATAACCACATAATACATCATAAAATGTGTGACATCCTGAACATCCAATTTATGATAATTAAACTTTCAAACCTTATAAAGTTTAAAGTATTCTTATTCTTTAATGTATAATGCAACTATGCTTTTAATTAAGCATAACTAGTATACATGGCTATTACCAAGGATCATATCCTTCCATGACTAGTATTGAGTGTCATCTCAATTTAATTAGCATCATTGTATGCAAACAACAATATGCTCTTTTTCCGTAAACTTTAATGTGTAATGTTTTATGCCTTCCAAACTTCCAAGTTTGTAGGCTATGACAATTGACAAATTGTTCATCTATAGAATCTAGAAGTTGTTCCAGGCTGAGGATGTGATTCTATATCCAAATATATTCCTTTAGAATATTTATTACACAACTTATCTAATATCTTTCAATTAGATATCAATGTTGTCAAATCATCTTTTATCAAAACATGATATAACAACAACATGATGTACATGAAAAATTCTCGTGTCCAACTTAAATTTCATTCATGTACTACATATCCATTTAAACTTTCTAAATGATATATCATGTTCTATTAGATTCATTTACCGCACATGTTTACATCAATAAACATTTATTAAAGGTTGTATGCTTTACTTATTAAATCTTTCAAGTAAAGTTTCATTCCAAGTTATGACTTAACACTTAACTTATATAGAATGTTACTTTCTTTATGTTATACAACATATATGATTTAAGTAAGTAAACATAATACTCCCACTAGCTTTCAGAATTACTTAGGAGTTATCTTATTTTAAATCATAAATCAAAACATGGATTTAATATTTAAACATAAGATTTCTCTCCTTGATGCATGCATCTATCCATACTTGGATCCTTGCATTTTGTATACTTCCAAAGATTACATGAATTCATAAACTCTTAATTACTTATCGTCCTCGCTTAAGTAATTATACAAGAAAGAGCTTTATAATCCATTGTCAAATTCCATATTCATAAAAATGAATATGACAATTACCATCTTTGTATCTTTAATGTGCTTAGGAAAGAGTATTCAATCATAGTTAATTACTTAAGTATGATTAATAATCTTGTCATAAGACATACATTAAAATATGTATACAATTTCGTCCATATGATTCATTACATGAAGATTTAAACCTCTAGGGTTTTCCTTCTCTTGAAGAAACTCATCTTCATTAAGATAAACCAAGTTTTCAAAGTTGACTTATCTTTATGGACAGCATCTTAACATTCATAGTATGAGCAATTTACCATAATGCGTCATTATGATTAACAGGCTTACTTTGATCCTGTAATTCATATTACTCAGCATATCAATCAAATATCTGAGACATCCCTACGGATCTATGAATGAGAATTTCATCATGTTGAGGTTTAACCTTTACATTTCAAGCCTCATCATAATTTTCACTAGTGTAGTTTTAGAAGATTATGTATCTTGTAATTTTATCTTTTCAAGATAAAACTCCCACTTGCCTTTAGTAATTTATCTATAAATACTTTAGCAAGTTGAGCAACACTTAATCGTTCTCTTGTGGGATATTACAAAACATTTTACAGTTCCTGACTCTTGTTTGTTAAAACTACTTATTAACAAAATCAGGACATCATATTAAGACTTTAATGTGATTCATCACATTCCATAATGTCTTATTTAATCTTCTAGGTTGGAGTCTTATTGAGTATATACAATCCATACTCAATTTTCTAACCTTGATAACTTTTGGAAGAAAAGAAGTCATATTTATCTTTTAATCAAACAATATAACAAGAGTTTGATTTTTCCTAACTGAACACACCACCAACATGTGATGTTTCATTAGAACTTAATATTGTGTGACAAACTTACAATATGTAAGATAACTTTATACTCCTTTTGGCTTACCTATTTACCAACTAAATCAACTTAATGGTATAATAGAATTTCCAAGCCAATTGCATGCTATATAACATAAGTACTTTTGAACAAGTTACTTCATGTTCATGTCTTAAGAAGACATAAACTGTTATATTCCCACTCTACGTTGTACATCATTGATCAACTCAATGATTTCTTGTTTAAAACATAACAAGTTTAACGTCTTACTTTATTATAAGTCTTGTAATAGTTAAAAGACTTCATGTTTATAAGAAGATATAAACATATATAACTAAAGTATTTGTGAACACCACCACTTGGTTTCAATAGTAATTTCAAGTTAATTTACTACTCCATTTGCTTATGTCATTTTATGAATTATCTAATTTAAGAAACTGCAAACTCACATAATTCCATTACATCAGTTGATCTACTAGTAATGAAATCATGTAGTTTACCTTTCCATTGCAATCTAGCCAGGTTACACCCTGACGTAAATTGTAATTTCAAGTGTTTCTTTTAATTTGAATATCATAAGACATAAAAGTAGTCTTTATAATAATCTTGACACATGTTCTACATAAGATACCTTTACACATTAAATGTATAAGTCCTATTAGAACATAGATCTCTTACCTTGCAATTAAGAGAATCCTTTAATCATATTTCTATGTATTGTTCCTTTGCACACAATAAACAACTCTCCCACTTGTGCGTTGAACAATATCATGTAGTATATAAACAACACAAGATACGTTTGTTTATGTGATTCAATATGATTTGTGTCATTAAGTAGATGTAGGACTACTTTGTCTTATCAGGAAACGCATATGGCTATCCTGAGAACATGAGTGTCTACAATTGGAAAGTAATTATCTTGAAGATAATCTGGGCTACTACACAGAAATTAAATCTTGTACCTCCCACTGAATTAGAGAACATAACAATAACTCCATATTCAGTAACACAACACAACGCTCCCACTGGATTTGACAACATTGTACGTGTTTCATAACCAGTGAAAACAATTTGCTTGTTTTTACTTTCCTACACATTTAGAAAAACCCATACGTAATAATTACTCAGGTTCTAAAATGTGTATTCTACTATGTATATGATGGATTATCCATCATGACATTAACTTGAAGAATTTGGGTATGCAGCTTCTTCTTAATAGGCCTAACATCCCCATAATGGTATATAGCACCTTTAAAGCACAACAACTAGATAAAGTAATAGCTTTGCCTTTTACCAATTTTGCGGTAATCTATCTATCTTCTAATAACTCATATTTTCCATTTAACAAAATGTCATGTTTGTTATAGAAGAATTCATTCAAAATTAGGGTAATGAAATTTCTTATGGTAAATAGGATGTGCAATACTCTTAAGTATGAAAGATTGCTATGAGTTATATATTAATAACTCATATTTTCCATTTAACCAAATGCCATGTTTGTTATAGAAGAATTCATTCACCAAATTAGGGTAATGAAATTTCTTATGGAAAATAGGATGTGCAATACTCTTAAGTATTAAAGATTGCTATGAGTTATATATTAGAATGTAGATAATTCTAATGTTCCTATCATACCTTTCTCAATCATGAAAAGGGATAGGATTGAGTCTTATTCTTCTCTCATGGAAAACAGACTTTGTGTCTTTTCAGTAAATTTTTCTCAATCAAACATTTTGTTTGAAAGCAGAATTAGATTAATTTACCAATTTAAGACCAAACCACGTTACGACTTTAATTTTGCATTAATACATTAAAAAGAATTACAAAATTCAATTTTAGTATTTTTGATAATTAAATTTTCAAGAAAATTAAATACCCATGGTTCATAATCATATAACCATTTAATTTCACTGAAAAACTAGGATCCAAATTGACATAGGTTCATCACATCAGTTGATCTGCTAGTGATGACGGTATTCAATAAGGTACGAGCCGAACCTCAATTGCCAATATTCAATTGCAATTCCTAGAATCGATGGGATTTACATATTTGCCAACCGCAGTTGCAACGTAAGCATGTTTTATCCCCATCTTCTTATGCCTTGAGTGATCAGTCCCACTATCAACTCAATTAAGTTAACCAACTTAAGAAACAGCAAACTTACATAATTCCGCCACACCAGTTGATCTGCTAGTGATGAAATCATGTAATTTGCCCTTCCATTGCAATCTAGCCAGGTTACGCCCTGACGTAGACCCAATTTTAGGTGTTTCCATTTCATTGGATGGCATATAACTTAAATTTTAAGGGTAGTAAATTTGATGTGTGTAATCAAAATATATATACAAAGATGTCATGCATTCATCTTGAAGCATATGTTTCATGTAAAAACTTTACTCATTAGTTTCTTTACAAGCAAAATCAATGACATTTTAATTAAGGCGTTGAGCAAATTACAACATTGCCTTAAGATGCTTCGTAAATAGTGATATAGGTAAGTCTATAGTCGGCACACAGGCAGTTGTAGAGAACCGGTAGGTGCATGAGCTTTAAGAACCCCTCTCTACAAGTACGTTGTATGGCAACCTTCGGTCCGCCTTTCACACACTATTTACTGTTGTATCAATCAACTAAAATTCATGATTTAAAGNAAACATATAAACACATCAAGCACGCAGCGGAATAGGATCAAATACATGTAATTGAAATTAACCGAATATAAATGAATGCGTACCTTTGTGATTTCTAGCAAGAACAAGAAATCAATTAACAAGAACTTATAAACCCTAATTAGGGTTTATGTGTGGATCGATTTAGGGAAAATCGAATAGGGCAAGATCACCGTTAGCAAAAGTATGCCAACACTCCGTTCTTGTACACACGTACTATTAGCGTTTCAATTAGAAAAGCTAGGTTCTTAATTCACGAGCAAGCCAAACACAATGTTTAGAAGATCGCGTAGGAACCCTAGAAGGGTGTAGTTGATCAACTAAACTAGAATGGTTTGAGCTTAGGAAATCTAGTAGGAACCCTATAAGGGTGTAGTTCGATTTCTAGGCTCAAGAAGAAAGAAGAAGAAGAATATGATTGCAAGTGAATCAAGGGATGAATAAATGAATACATAGGGACATGTATTTATACTATTCTCACCCTTGGAGCACAAGACACAAAACCCTAAACCCATTAAGGGTGGGTTTCATCCAAGCCTAGCCCAAGGAAGGCCCTTGGAAGCCTTCTTGTCCACTTACTTCATTTCTAGTCCTTCTTCTTTCGTCTAACGATCGTTAGGTACCGTTAAGTGTTCATTTCGTGAATTTAATAATTATTCGTCACTAAAACAATAATTATTAATTAATTGAAACTCATACGTAAAGTGTGCAATCCCAAAGTCTCGAGTTCGAGTCCGGACATATTCATTAATTTTTATCCGTAACTTCTAACAGTTTCTAGTCCTCTGTTTTTTACGCATATGACCGTAAGGATATTATAATACATTAACAGGTTAGATCAAGCAGAAGGAAGATCTCTTGGGAACTTTCAAATATTACATATCTGCATATTTTGTGTTTTCGCTATCATATAGAGTTTGATGTTGCGCTTCGTTGTAAAATGTGCTCAGTTATAAGAGCACCCAAGATGGATGAATTGCTGGTCTCGTTGTGTACACCTCCACAAACATGTGATGGTGTCTCTGTTTGGGGAAGCGTCTGAATGGTTCACCAATTATCTTGCAAAGCCAAGTCCACTAGCTGGATACTGCTTATCGTAATAAAAGTCAGGGAAAAATTAAAGTGGTGAGAATGTAAATTATAATGCTTCTAGAAAACCTGACTCATAAATTGCCAAAGGACCATGTGTTTAAAAGTTTAGAATAATGAAAGATGCTTCGTCGAAAATAGTACAATATTCTTTAAAATTTCATATGAGGATCCCTCATCGATAACGTTAGATTTGCCTAATAAGAGAGAGGCTTTAATTTTTTGGAGTTTGTTAGAAGACTATAGTATTTTTAACAGTAAGCTAATAAGAGAGAAGTTGTTTTGAGTTTTTTTAAAAGACCATAGTATTTTTTTTAAAGTATTTATGAGACCATGGTAGTTTTAAAAGTATTTAATAAAATAATTTATTATATTCTTTACCTTTTCAAATTGGTGAAAATTCAAGGATACCGTATAAGGGTAAAACAATATAATATCGAATACATGTAGTTTTTGATATTGCAGCCATGTATTGCCATTTCCGACTCCTTCATGTTTTGGTGATGAGTGTGACATGATTCCGACATCATCAACAGTTCCCAAGCAGAAGAGCACACAAATTCTGGATTATGTAAACGTTTCTTAATGTTGGTTTGATTGAGTTACTAGAGGGTGTTGCGTTGCATTTGAGCTAGCAATGTGAATGTGGATTATTTTTATTTGTAGCAACTTTGTGATGACTAATTTTGGTGTATATTGTTCCTTAGTATGTTAAGGTATTTCGGTTCATTGAACGTATTTATTGTGATGATAGGAGCTAGCTCGTTGTTTACTTGATCGGTGTTACATCCATGTGATATGATAACACCAAACTCGCGTTGATGTCAGAATCATCAAAAGAAAACACAAATTCTTTCCCGTGCTAAATTTATATTGTAGTGAAGGAGAGGATCGCAATAGAACTCAATTGTGTTCCAAATTACTTTTCACGTTGTTTCTATCTTACGGTTTCAAGAATTTTTCTGACTTAAATGAGAAAAAAGAGAGTAATTAATTATTATGTTAAATAATTTTCAAAATACGTATTCCTTTAAATACTTTTTAACAATACCAAGGGCCCTTGAATAACTCGTTTTTTTGAACCTTTTTAATAAGAAGAAACAAAGACTTGAATTCACTCACTAAATTATTAAAAAAAAAAAACAAAAAAAACAAAAAAAAACAAACTAGTCATTTGTGAAAAGAGTTTAAACATTAGGAATAAATCAGTTTAAATATTAATTACAAGTTAAGGATGTAAAAGGCATGTTAATAATTGTTTTTTAATAAATGTATATTTATATAATTTTATTAAAGAATGTTGGAGTATTCATATCATAATACGACCAAAAGCAAGACCATTTTAACAAACGCTCGGGTTCCCTTCAACTCTAATGGTTGCACATATATAAATCATACTAACACATCAAACCAATAAAATCTCAACTACAAAATGATAGGTGTAAAATCCTCGAAAGGCGAGACAATATATCATGTGCATACGTGGTGCGTACATGGGGACTTGGTATACAAAGCCACTACTAAAGACATATGAGATATGAGATATGAGATAAGCATGCATAAAGAAATCAAACAAAATGTCAAAAATAAAGCATAGACAAACAACCCATTAAATTGACATAACTAACGCAACAGCATAACGAAACACCCTTTTATATTGTCAAGCATCACCATTAGGGGCCGAGGTACAAAAATATGGTATGGAGATCCACTAGTCTCACTCAATCTTCCTTTTTTGTTTGTTTCTCACCCACCCGAACGTAATATCTTATAACACTGTGGAGTTGCTCTCCAATATCCTTCAAACGACTTTGCAATCCTGTTTTTCACAATAATACTTGTCATCAACATCGGAGCATGACATAAAATTCTAACCAATAGGTAAATATCAAAGATAAATCACAATTTGATTACACCCAAAAATGAACACTTACAGAATTTTACTTGCCGGATATATGACTATTGATATGTGACAAAGATGACAATTGTATAATACAATAGTGTTTACATATGGCACGTAAAACAATGATTGGTTTAGGTTTATGTTGTGAGATAATTAAGGCTAATTGTATCTTCGGTTTCCCTGTTTGGTTAAGAGGACTAAGATAATGTTGTTTATCTTGAGTTGCGGTAACACTCACATGCAATTAGAGCTTTATGTGTATTTTATCGTGAAGATGAACTTGGTCATTATCAAGGAAATGCATGTGTACTTATAGAGATGCATTTAGGGTTTGATAAGAAGCTTTAGACCAGACCTAACGGTTATGGATGACCTACGTTAGAGTTATCCTATGGAAGAGATATTAATGACACATGTCTGGTGCCATCTTTGCTCTTGGTATGAAGGGAATTTTTGTACGAGGTATAATAGGTGTGTCATAGTAGAACACCCGCCGCATTAGCTCTGCACATAGTAGGTGACTACACGTAGTATTAGTACAATAACGGTATGGATGGACAACTGTAATGCTTGTTGTTTCCTGGAGATTGGTTTCCTGGGCGACACTTGTGGGCATTGGTATGTTGGGCCCGAAATGGTCGTATGGTCTTTATCTATTGGACTAAAACTTATATACTTTATCAAGTCCCTTAGTCCTTTATTACTATTGTATTTATATGATATGATGATGGACTATATATATAACTTAAATAGTTGTTTTCATTTTTATAGTATTCTTTTTGCCTTAATCAAAATTAAATGTTGACGTATCTTGGTTTTTCTAGGCCTACTAGCCATTTAATTTTTCTTTTTATTCATTTTCAAACCGTCAATATTCTCTCTATTTGCCTTTTTGGAATATCATCATTTGAATTTTGAAAAGTTGCGCTTAACTTATCAGACATTTAGTTGTGTTTCACCAAACAACAACTACTCTATACATAATTTATCACTATTAAGTATGTGAGGTCAAAGGATAACAGAACGTAACCGCTTACTAAAGGTTTAAGCAAAGAAGTTAGTTAAAAGTCGTCAAAAGGAATGGAGCTAAGCATGTAAATAAATGAGCTTATACAAAGGAATACCTAACCCAACTAACTTGAGATCCCAGCTTTTGGGATATTGTCTTCTGAGAAGACACTGCTCCATCATCATACACTATGCTAGGGTATTGCCTCCTGAGCGGACACCGCTCCATCATCATACATTGTGCCAGCTAGTGGGGTATCACCTCCTGAGCACACACTGCTCCATCATCATACACTATTCCAACTACTTGGGTATTGCCTCCTGAGCAGACATTATTCCATTATCATACACGATACCAACTACTAGTATATAGCATCCTGAACAGACACTACTCCATCATCATACACTATGCCAACTACTAGTATATTTGCCCATCTACAGACATTGCTCCATCCTCCATGCCTCCAAACCTGAGGTGATCTTCGTCACCTCAGCTACTCTGACGGACTATTCCAACGTGAAGTGGATTTGTCAAGAAATATTATGGACTAATATTGTGATTATCTCCTCCGAAGTATATGGAGGAGACCATACCTCATCAGTATTGAAGAAAGAAACACGGTCTACAAGGGCTTAACCATTTAAAGTCCGGTTTACTAACATAAAACATGGATTTTAACTATTTTTTTAAACACGTGCCTACTTTAGAGCCTAATTTTTACTTGAATCAGAAAGTATTAAGGGCGCTTTATTTCAATATATGTTGCTTTGGTGTATTTGAAGAATGTTTTTGAATCCAAAGGTTCCGATCTTGGTATTATTTTGCTAATCATGGCCTGTAACACACATGAAATAGCAACATATAGTCATCATTTTCTTATGTAATTATGGTTACGACCTTTTAGATCCACAAACATAAGATATGAAAACCAAGTTTCATTGCGCAAGCGTTGGTCAAACATGAATTACCTCACTAGTTTCATACTAAAGATCAAAGTCACACAATATGTGAACATCAAGCGTTGGTCAAACATGAATTACCTCACCTTTGTGGTTTACAAAACTACACCATTATAGTTACCTATATATCTAACCTTGGCAAATCATTTGTAAGAGTTGATAAAATATTGGAGATTATATTAATATATGTACGAACCGGCCACGAGTTTCCTAATTTAACTTTTGTCACTATTTATTTAATAAATATACATTCACAGCATAAAATAATACAACTACAAGTATTTTATCTTAGAAAAGAGAAATTGGTCAATTGTGATGGCTCCATACTCGCTTCCCACCGCCTATAAAAACCACCCCGTTTATTTTCATTTCATCACAAACAAATCTTCTTTCATACTTATATTATTTGATATCAGTTAAGTTAGTCATGACAACTGCTACCATCGTAGTTGAAGTTGCTTCTTCACATCCTGCTGAGACGGTTTTCAAACATTTTTGTGACTTTCACGTTATTGCACCTAAAGTTAACCCTTCACTATTCAAGTCTATCGAAACAGTCGAAGGCACTGGCGGTGTTGGAACTATAAAGCTCGTAACATTTGGTGATGGTAATTTTTCTTGATTAACTTTAACATTTCATGATGAGTAAACTCTTTTGATTATTTTTAATTCCTTGCTAACTAAATATTGCGTCATATAGCTGTTCCATTTACAACCGGGAAATATAAAGTAGATATCTTTGATGCGAGCAACTTTACCTATGGCCACACATTTTACGAAGGCGACATCTTGATGGGTATAGCAAACTCCATCACCCATCATGTTACCATTACTTCTTCTGCTGATGGAGGAAGCGTATACAAACAAACAGTCACTTATAACTGCATAGGCGAAAATAAACCATCTGAGGAGGCTCTTAACTTTGAGAAAGCAGAAGCTGAGAAAACCTTCAAAGCTATTGAGGCTTATGCGGCGGCTCAATCTTAAACTAGCATGTTGATTTTTCCTCAACCAACATGTTATGTTGGATTGAAACAGTTTCGTTGTCCTCTTCTATTTTTCTTATTATTGTTTGAATAATGGACAGCGTGCCATCTTGTATACTTGTGTGTACCTTGTATGCTACCTACGTGTAACAATCAAATAAGTTTTTCTAATGTACCGTGTATAATTTCATATCCTTGTTAATTTATGTTGCATAATGACCTTTACATATAGTAGTAGGATGTCATGGCTAGATGAATCTGGCAAGTTTGTACCTCAACATCATTTTAAAAATTCACACTTAGGAATAAAAGTGTATATGTAAGAGAATTGAACAAAAGAAGAAAACATGTAGAATCTAAAATTACTGCTGCCTGAAAAGTTTAACTAGATGAAGGCCCTTTACCCAAATATTTTTTAACTAGATGGTGTCTATCGCTACGTCTCGCTGGTGGCCTCATAGATTATATTAGTTAAGAGTTGGTGCACAAGGAAATGGGTGTGAATGTAAATTCACATGTGTCGATAAAAATGTACAATATTTTAAAGAAATGTATAAAGAAATGTATGTGCCTAATATTAATAGGTTACCAGGACAATTTGAAGGTGACAGAGAGGCGAGTTTTATTTTATGATTGTATGTCGAGTAGCGCTCCTTAATTATTTTCTGTTGGAGTTGAGCATCAGTGATATATAGTCTTACGACTTGTTTTTTTCTTTTTTTGTTTGATTTTAAGCTTTCTTTTTATGTTGCTTGCTTCTTACAGACTCAGGTTTTATGCTGGCATGTGTATTGATTTTATTGTAAAATTGCCATACGTGGGTTAAGATTTTGAAGTTGCGCTTCGTTGTAAAATGTGCTCAGTTCTAAGCGCACCCAAGATGGATGAATTGCTTGTACAAACATGTGATGGTGTCTCTGTTTGGGGAAGCGTCTGAACGGTTCACCAATTATCTTGGAAAGGCAAGTCCTGGATAATGCTTATTGTAACAAAAGTCGGGGGAAAATTAAAGGGTTGAGAATTTAGATTATAATTCTAGAAAACCTGACACATTAATTGCCAAAGGACCACGTGTTTAAAAGTTTAGGATAATGAAAGATGCTTCGTCGAAAATATTGCAATACTTTAAAATTTCAAATGAGGATACCTCATCGACAGAGTCATCGATAATGTTAGATTTGCCTAATAAGAGAGTGGCTTTTTTGGAGTTTTTTTAGAAGAGGATCGTGTTTTTAAAAGTATTGCCCAATAAGAGAAAAGTTTTATTTATTTTTTTATTTTTTGAATTTTATTAAAAGTCTAATAGTATTTTTTAAAAGTATTTGAGAGACCATCGTAGTATTAAAAGTATTTAATAAAATATTTAATTATATTCTTTTGCTTTTCAAACTGTTGAAAATTCAAGGAGATCCTATAAGGCTAAAACAATATAATATCGAATGCATATAGCTTTTGATATTACAGCCATGCATCGCCATTTCTATGTGATGAGTGTGACATGATTCCTAGTTTCCTACATCATCAACGGTTCCCAAGCAAAAGAACACAGAAATTCCGGGTTATGTAAACGTTTCTTAATGTCGATTTGATTGAGTTACTACAGGCTGTTGCGTTGCATTTGAGCTAGCAATGTGAATGTAGATTATTTTTGTACCAACTTTGTAATGACTAATTTTGGTGTATATTGTTCCTTAGTATGTTAAGGTATTAGGGTTCGTTGAAAGTATTCATTGTGATGATAGGTGCTAGCTCGTTGTTTACTTGATCGATATACATCCAAGTGATATGATAACACCAAAATCACGTTGATGTCGGAATCATCAAAAGAAAACTCAGATTCCTTCCGCTGCTAAATTCATATTGTATTGAATATGATGAGCGCAATAGAACTCAATTGTATTCCAAATTACTTTTCACGTTGTTTCTATCTTACGGTTTCAAGAATATGTATTCATTTAAATACTTTTTAACAATACCATGGTCCCTTAAAAAACTCGTTTTTGTGAACCTTTTTATTAAGAAGAAACGAATTGAATGTCTGGATTCACTAATTAAATATTTAAAAAAATAAATAAACCTAGTGATGCAACCCTTCAGTATTCAAGTTTATTGAAACAGTCAAAGGCAATGGCGGTGTTGGAACTATAAAGCTCGTAACATTTGGTGATGGTATTTTTTTTTTTTTTTTTTTTTTTAAATTTTAACCATTTCGTGAAAAGTAAACTCTTTTGATTATTATTTTTAATTCCTTTCTAACTAAATAATGCATCATATAGGTGTTCCCTTTACAACCGGGAAGTATAAAGTAGATATCTTTGATGCGAGCAACTTTACCTATGCCCACACATTTTACGAAGGCGACATCTTGATGGGTATAGCAAACTCCATCACCCATCATGTAACGATTACTTCTTCTGCTGATGGAGGAAGTGTATTCAAACAAACAGTCACTTATAACTGCATAGGCGAAAATAAACCATAACTACAACGTTTACCCCTTTCCCCATCGAAAATTCGGGCCTTTCCCGAGCGACATGTCGCTTGGGATACCTTTCCCCAGTGACATGTCGCTGGGGAATGTTCGCTGGGGAAGCCTCGACAGGGATTGTATCCCCATCGATAATCCCCGGCGACGATGTGGGTCCCACACTCTTTTCAGTCAAAGAAGCAGTGCCACGGTGGCATGGGTTTCCCCAGCGACATGTCGCTGGAAAAAGCTCGTAACATTTGGTGATGGTATTTTATTATTATTTTTTTAAAAAAAAAATTTTTTAACCATTTCGTGAAAAGTAAACTCTTTTGATTATTATTTTTAATTCCTTTCTAACTAAATAATGCATCATATAGGTGTTCCCTTTACAACCGGGAAGTATAAAGTAGATATCTTTGATGCGAGCAACTTTACCTATGCCCACACATTTTACGAAGGCGACATCTTGATGGGTATAGCAAACTCCATCACCCATCATGTAACGATTACTTCTTCTGCTGATGGAGGAAGTGTATTCAAACAAACAATCACTTATAACTGCATAGGCGAAAATAAACCATCTGAGGAGGCTCTTAACTTTGAGAAAGCAGAAGTTGAGAAAACCTTCAAAGCTATTGAGGCTTATGCCGCGGCTCAATCTTAAACTAGCATGTTGATTTTTCCTCAACCAACCTGTTATGTTGGATTGAAACAGTTTCGTTGTCCTCATCTATTTTTCTTATTGCTTGAATATATAATGGACAACGAGCCATCTTGTATACTTGTGTGTACCTTGTATGCTATCTACGTGTGACAATCAAATAAGTTTTTCTAATGTACCGTGTATAATTTCATATCCTGGTTAATTTATGTTGCATAATGACAATTATTGCTTACCAAAATTTTTAGTTATACGATATCCGTACTTGTAGCGCGCTGGTACCCTGCTAGTATTATGTTTGTTAAGAGTTGGTGCACTAGGAAATGGGTGTACGTGTACGTAAACTCACATGTTTCTATAACAATGTGCAATATTTTAAACGATCCTGACTAATATTAGTAGGGTATTCGGACGAGTTGGCGGTGAAAGAGATTATAATAGCATTACCAGTCATATTTTTTGGTCAGTGGCGCTCCTTTGTTTTTGTTCGAGTTGAGCATCAATGAGAGTCAATTATTAGTCACATGACGTGTTTTTCTTTTTGTGTTTGATTTTAAGCTTTCTTTTTAGGTTGCTTGATTTTAGACTATATATGGGTTTTATGTTGCCTTGTTTATTGATTTTATTGTACAATTGGCATACGTAGATTTAGAAAGAAGGTAGGTATGGCTTATAATATTGAAACAATAATTCCTAAGCTATCAATTCTTAAGGTACTTGGCTAGTTATTGCTGAGTCTCCAGTTTTGCAGTCTACATATTTAACGCATTATTTGGTTGACACTTTCTGGGTAACAGTTCGATCTAGTCGTATATATGTTTTGAAAGCATGACTGTAAGGATCTCATAATTCATGAACACGTGAGGGCACAAGAAAGATCTTTTGGCAAATTTATAATATTACTTGTCTGCATCTTTTGTGTTCTTACAATCATATATAATGTTACCCCTAATTTCACTCATTTACAGTATGGGTGATTCTTTCAAAGTGATCTTTGATGTCTCATATATACCATCTTTTTATCATACGGCAAGCAACTTCAGTTATTATATATATATATATATATATATATATATATATATATATATATATCATTTTATTTCAAATCTTAACAAGTTACCTAGGAATTCTCATCGGAGCTAACATGAACAAGGTGTCGAATTGGAAACTCATTACAGAGAAATTTCACAAAAGACTTATTACATGCATGGAAAGGAAAAACCGTTTCTTATGGTGGTAAACTCACACTTGTGAAATCGGTTTTTGGAGCTCTTGGTACATATGTAGCGCCTAAATGTGTTCTAAAATATCTTGAGAAGTTAGACGTAACATTTTTAGGGGAGGCTCGATTGATTCAAACAAACTAGCATGAGTTGCTTGGAAAAAGGTATCTTCTTCAAAGAGTTGTAAGTTACATGGAATCGGCAGTCTCTACGCATCTAATTTATCTATGATGACAAAATGGTGGCGGCATTTTCACTCGAAGACCAATTCAATTTGGAGAAAATTGATCACAGTATTGTGTCCTGAAAGTGTGGATAACAATACGATTGGATTGCCCTCACGCCAATGGAAATCTATAATCGAGCTAAAAAAATAATAATAAAATAATAATAATAAAAATAAAAAATATAAAAATAAAAATAAAAATAAAAAATAAAACCTTCCGTGTTTCAATATCAACTTACATATAGTTTTTACTCGAAAAGTTACACATGGTTCTTTTTCTTTGTTTAAATTATGTGAGGGACATTGGATAGGGCAATATAAACTCATTACGTTGCCCGGTATGTGATGATGCTCTCGAAACATCACAACACCTCCTGGTAGACTGCGTAGTTGCTAAAAATGCTTGGGTTATGGTTTGTAAATGGTGGGGACTTGTTGACTACCCAAAAGATCTTCACTCTTTGATTTCATGGGCTGATTCCAGCAACTTTCCTTCCAAAACAGCTCAATACTTTGATGTAGTCGTTCAAACTACTCTTTCGTCTATATGGCATTTTAGGAACAGGTTATGCTTTGACATGAAGCCTCCAAGGAAGGACACAATAGGCGATGATATCAAGCTTCTCTCTCATTTGTNAAAAAAAAAAAAACCTTACCCAAAACTTAGGCACTTGAAAAAACAAAAAATTGCAAACTGAAAGATAGGTTCAGTGGTGATGGATCTCGACGGAAATAGGAATGGAGAAGGCCCATTAGAAATGGAGAGGAACAGGATCAACTAATTAGGCATGCTAACCTCGAACAAAACTACACCCCTTCTGTTAAACATGATAGTTGGAAATACATTTTAGATCCTTCAATCGAGTTTTTTCTTTCAAGCATGAGATATCACATTGAAACAACAATCCTTTCCTCTGTTCTTGATCCGGTTAGATGGAAAAATGTCTTCCTCTAAAGATAAACATACATGCTTGGAGGTTGTTGTTGGACCGCCGCCTCCCAACTTGCCACAACCTAGGCGTTTGGGGTATCAATCTCGACTCCACTAGATGTCTGGTACGATGACAATATTGAAACAGCTCGTCATCTATTTGTTGAATGCAAGGTGGCAGTTGATATTCGGTAGATGGTTTGGACGTGGTGGGATATTGGTGACTCTCCCAAAGATCTTTAAAGCATAATTACATGGGATGACTCAGTAAACTTAACTTCTTTGGCAAAGACATGTTTTGATGCCGTTATCTAAACTACAGATGGGATCTTATGGAGATAAAGCTAGGAATAGGATTTGCTTTGATGAGAAACCTCCAAGTAAGGATTCCTTAGGTGCTAAATCAAAGTAATATCCTAAACATGGATAATAAATAGGAATAGGAATTCAAATTTCGTTTGGTTACATTAGATATATGATCCAAATAACATTTGTAAAATCTCGTAATTGTAATCTCTTTACTCTCTAGGTTCCTGCTAGTGTTTGTTTTTACTAATACATCGCCTTTCAAAATGAAGATGAAAGATTGTAGATGCATAAAAGAACTAGACACATGTTGGGATGACTACTCATGTTTTCAATCAGTTGAATTGCGTACGACCTAAATCTAAAACGCATATTCTAATCTTAATTTCATATTATTTAAACTCATTAACAATATTTATTCATTGAGGTGATCAGCCACATGCATCGATGATGCTTGTACCCACTGCCATAAGAAATGAAAACCAGGTTTGATTGCCCAAGCATTTGTCAAACTTGAAATGTCTCACGAGTTTCGTATTTTGATGATGATAATCACAAGCGCACTATGTCAACTCGACCACCCTTGTGGTTTTCTTAGCCACCAGTTTTGGTTACCCTTTGTTTAATGAATAATATCACATGGTAATTATTTACCTGGTCACGATCAATTATGAATGGGGAAGTTATGGGAGCAGGTTAGCCTTTTGTGTTCTAAACGTTTAGAACCCTAATCTTGCGATTAGGGTTTTCTTTCATTAATTGGTAGTTGCATGGTTGTTGGGTATTGTTCGTGAGTTTCATTCTATTACTGATTGTGTTTGTGGGTTTAGAGAGATGGAAAAAGGATTTCTGAACAACAATAGTGCGTCTAAAATATTGAATACATCGGGTAAAAGTGGTACAAATGTGAGTTCCTCTTCTAGTTTGGCCGATCAAACTAGATTGAATACAGTGGTTACTATGGATGTTGATACAAGTGCTGTTGTCGCTAATGAGGGGCCTATTATTACTGATTGGACAGCTGATGATGGTGATGTTAACTTGGTTACACTTGTGGACACGAGTGCCCATGACACGTTCGTGCGTAATACGGATGTTTCTACTTCTCCAAAGGTGACGAACTCATCTTTTGCTAATGTCGTTAATGCTACTCGTAATGTCCAAATTGTGAACTTTAGAGCATTAATCAATGAGGATCGTGTGGATAATCATGATACAATGCTTCCTATGGCTGCTATGAAAAAGGTTTTAAGTCGGTATGATAACACGCTTGTTTGTTACTTCCTTGGTAAGACCATTGCTTTCCCCTTAGTTCAAAAATATGTCACTAATACATGGGAAAATTTTGGCTTGCAAAAGGTAATGAAAAATGGTGATGGTGTGTATCTTTTTAAGTTTGCTACCAAGGAGGGTGTGGATCGTGTCTTGGAACGAGGTCCATGGTTAATTCGTAACTCACCTATTATTCTTAACAAATGGACTCCTACTTTATCCCTTAATAGGAACGAGGTAAACAAGGTACCGGTTTGGATCAAAATGCATAATGTTCCATTGCTTGCTTATTCAGAGGATGGTTTGAGCTTGATTGCTACACAAGTAGGGAAACCTATTATGCTTGACTCTTTTACAAGTTCTATGTGTGTCGATTCATGGGGACGTATTAGTTTTGCCCGTGCTTTAGTTGAATTAAGCGCGGTTTCAGAACTAAAAAGCCAGGTTACAATGGCAATTCCAAATGAAGAAGGTAATGGTTTTACTACTGAAATTATTAATATCGAATATGAATGGAAACCTCCTCATTGTGGTGAATGTAAAAATTTTGGACATGCTTTGATTGAATGCCCAAATCGTGTTAAGGAGGTTGTTCGTAGTAATACTAATATAGCTGCAAAGGCTTCTGAAGCTTCTGCTACTTTGGAAAAGACGGATGATGGTTTCATTAGGGTAGTGAATCGTAAGAGTAAGGGGAAAAATGTGGTTGCTCCTTCTCGGCCTATTGGGGGTGTTCAGCTTAATAAGCCGAAACCAAAATTTTGGAGGCCTGTCCCGAAGAAGCCGATTGCTACAAAGGAGAAAGTCACTAATGAGGCAAGTACGAGTGATAATATTATTGCTACATCGAACCCATTTGATGCTCTAGATATGGCTGATACTGATGATAATGGTATTCCTTGTCCAACAACTGTTCCTCCTAAGGATGGGGCTGAGGTTGGTAGTACGAAGGACACTAAAGTGGCTGAAGAAATTGTTAGTTCTTCTAAGGGTGGAAATGAAAGTACTACTCCTATTGTTGAGAAAATTAGCAAGATTGAAAAGCTAATTATTGAAGGGAAGGTTACTCTTGTGGATGATGATGGTAAACCTCTTAAAAAGGTTGATTCTTCAAATAAGATGGGTAACCCATTCTCTAAGGTTGGCAATGTGGTAGTTTCTGACAGCGATGATGATGAAGTTCTTGATGATCACATTGGGACGTTGTATTCTGGAAGTGGAGGTAAGGAGCAAAGTCTTTATAAGCAATGGAAAGCGGATACGGGTGACAGTAAGAATTATAATGATGATGATTTTGGCCTCTCTCCTGCACAATTAAAGGCTGCTGGAATTCAAGATTTTTGTCTTAACTAGGTTGTTTTATATTTTTTGCATAAAATTTCTGATGTATCTTATTTTATGCTGGTTTTGGGTTGGTGGTCTTGTTGGTTGTAGCTAGTTGTCATTTATGGCGTGTCATAAATGATTTAGTGGTTGTGTCAAGCGATTGCCTGCGGTTAATGTGGTACTTCAGCCACATTCCATTGTACTTAAACGTTTTTTTGGAGTAATATATTTTACTGGGTGGATTACCCTTTACCCAAAAAAATATCACATGGTAAAGCTTTTACAAATGTTGATAAAATATTCGAGATTCTATTGATATATTTACTAACCACGAGTTACCCTAATTCAAATTTTGTCACAATTAATTTAATAAATATTCTTTCTCAACATAAAAAATACAACTAAAACAATCTTATATTCATTTTTCGTTGTAGGTAACCGGTTTAAAAACATGTGCTCTACATATCATGATTCGACGACGTAAACAACAACGGCACATTTTTTCATGATATATTTTATCTTAGAAAAGAGNAATGCTAGTTCTTCCAAGGGTGGAAATGAAAGAAAATTAGCAAGATTGAAAAGCTAATTATTGAAGGGAAGGTTACTCTTGTGGATGATGATGGTAAACCTCTTAAAAAGGTTGATTCTTCAAATAAGATGGGTAACCCATTCTCTAAGGTTGGCAATGTGGTAGTTTCTGACAGCGATGATGATGAAGTTTTTGATGATCACATTGGGACGTTGTATTCTGGAAGTGGAGGTAAGGAGCAACGTCTTTATAAGCAATGGAAAGCGGATACGGGTGATGGTAAGAATTATAATGATGATGATTTTGGCCTCTCTCCTGCACAATTAAAGGCTGCTGGAATTCAAGATTTTTGTCTTAACTAGGTTGTTTTATATTTTTTGCATAAAATTTTTTATGTATCTTATTTTATGCTGGTTTTGGGTTGGTGGTCTTGTTGGTTGTAGCTAGTTGTCATTTATGGCGTGTCATAAATGATTTAGTGGTTGTGTCAAGCGATTGCTTGCGGTTAATGTGGCACTTCAGCCACATTCCATTGTACTTAAACGTTTTTTTGGAGTAATATATTATACTGGGTGGATTACCCTTTACCCAAAAAAATATCACATGGTAAAGCTTTTACAAATGTTGATAAAATATTCAAGATTCTATTGATATATTTACTAACCACGAGTTACCCTAATTCAAATTTTGTCACAATTAATTTAATAAATATTCTTTCTCAACATAAAAAATACAACTAAAACAATCTTATATTCATTTTTCGTTGTAGGTAACCGGTTTAAAAACATGTCCTCTACATATCATGATTCGACGACGTAAACAAAAACGGCGCATTTTTTCATGATATATTTTATCTTAGAAAAAAGATATTGGTCAATTGTTATGGCTCCATACTCACTTCCCATCGTCTATAAATACCACCCAGTTTATTTGCATTTCATCACAAACAAATATTCTTTCATACATATATTATTTCATACTCCCTCCGTCCCAAAATTTAAGTCCAGCTTGACTTTTTTAATCGAACTTTGACCTTAAATATTTTTGTTTGTATTATATAACACTTGATAAAAATTATACCAAATGAAAATACAACTAAAACACAATCCGTTTATATATTTTGCATCAAGTATTATATAATACAAAAAAAATATTCGAAGTCAAAGTTCGAGTCAAAAAGTCAAACTGGACTTAAATTTTGGGACGGAGGAAGTATCAGTTAAGTTAGTCATGACAACTGTTACCATCGTAGTTGAAGTTGCTTCTTCACATCCAGCTGAGACGGTTTTCAAAGTTTTTTGTGACTTTCACGTTATTGCACCTAAAGTTAACCCTTCAGTATTCAAGTCTATTGAAACAGTCGAAGGCAATGGCGGTGTTGGAACTATAAAGCTCGTAACATTCGGTGATGGTAATCTTTCTTGATTGATTTTACCATTTCATAATGAGTAAACTCTTCTGATTGTTATTTTTAATTCCTTTCTAACTAAAGAATGCATAATATAGGTGTTCCATTTACAACCGGGAAGTATAAAGTAGATATCTTTGATGCGAGCAACTTTATCTATGGCCACAAATTTTACGAAGGGGACATCTTGATGGGTATAGCAAACTCCATCACCCATCATGTTACGTTTACTCCTTCTGCAGATGGAGGAAGCGTGTACAAACAAACAGTCACTTATAACTGCGTAGGCGAACATAAACCATCTGAGGATGCTCTTAACTTTGAGAAAGCTGAATATGAGAAAACCTTCAAAGCTATGGAGGCTTATGCCGCTGCTCAATCTTAAACTAGCTTGTTGATTTTTCTTCAACCAACATGGTATGTTCGATTGAAACAGTTTCGTTGTCCTCTTCTATATTTCTTGTAGTTTGAATAATAGACAACGTGGCATCTTGTATGCTTGTTGTACGTACCTTTTATGCTACCTACGAGTGACAATAGAATAAGTTTTTCTAATGTACATGTATAATTTCATATCCCGGTTAATTTATGTTGCATAATGACATTTACATGTACGGAGTAGTACGTTTCCAAGGCTAGATGAAGCTGGTCTAGTTTCTTCATTAATATTATTTAAAAAAAATAAATAAAAAATAAGTTTCTGCTAACAGCAGTCTTAGTTAGTTTTTTTTTTTTTTTTTTTTTTTTTTTTTTTTTTTTTTTTTTAAAAGGGATCTTCCAACCTGGTAAAATACATTAACAAAAAAACCATTTAAAGTACAATGGAATGTAGCTAAAATGCCACATTAACCTCAAGGAACCGCTTGAACAACCATCAGATCATTTATGACATTTCATAAATGAACAACTAGCTACAAACAATTAGAACAAACACTAAACAACATAAAAAGACATGTCAGACAAATAAACCAATCAAATAAAAGATTACTTTCTCGAACGGCCTTGAAGCTTGAAATCAAACTGATTGCTAAATTCCTCAAATTGCCGAGGCAAGTCGTAGACCTGGGCCGCATAATCATCAAAAAGATAACCTTCAAGCTCATTATTTCCTCTTGCTGATGAAAAGTAACTGTCCATAGGATCATTTGGCTCAAATACCTCATCATCATCACTATCTGAATCAACCACTTCACCCACCTTAGAGAATGGGTTGCCCTTCCTTTTACCATCAGCCACCGGAATAGGTTTACCATTATCATCCACAAGGGTGGCTTTCCCATCAATAATAAGCTTTTCAAGCTTCCCAATTTTCTCAACAATGGGAGTGTTCTTCATAGGCAATGGAGAAGTAGTAGTGGAAGAACTAGGAATATCAGTAGTCTTACATGTAGTGTCAGTCACAGGTTCCAAAACCGAATCTTGCTCCGATAGCACACCAAAACTGTTCTTCAAATCAACAAGGTTAATATTATCCTTCCAATTGTTATTCTTACCTTGAACATCCTAAGAAGGGGTCGTACTACTAGAATGAACAGTAGTAGGGTCGTTACAAGAAGGAGAACCAACATTAACCGTTTGTGAACTTGCATTAGTATCATCATTCATTTTAGAATTCGAGGCCCCACCATTATTAGGTTTAGCTCCTCCATTAGACTTAGTAACCGGCCTATAGTAATACGAAACTTTAGGCTTTTGAAATCGCAACCCATCAATATGCCTATTCGTACCCTGTTGCTTACCTTTTCCTTTCTTCTTATTAGCATCAATGAAACCCTCATCATTACTAACCAACGGTTTCTCAACCGGTATAACCCTCTTAGGACAGCCGTCATCATTGTGGTCAAAGATTTTGCACGTGTCACACCTTGAAGGTTTCCATTCGTATTCGATCTCTAATGTTTCCATGGAATGACCAGATCCATCAAGAAATGGAATTGCCACAACAAGAGAATCAATCAAGGCTGCCTTAGAAGAGACTTCAACAAGAGCACGAGCATAGGAATTACGGCCCCAAGACTTGAGACACATAGAGCTAGAATACGAATCAAGCATAATTGGACGACCAATCTGCGTTGTAATTAAGCTCAAACCAACTTCCGAATAAGCAACAATCGGAACATTATGTATCTTAACCCAGACAGGAGCAGTGGTAATTTCCTTTTTAGTAAGTTTGGAATTAGGAGTCCAAACATTTAAAAAAATAGGAACAGATCGAATAAACCAAGGACCATTTTCCAACGCCCTATCCATGCCATCTTTTGTCTCGAATTGAAAAAGGAAGAATCCGTTATTAAGCATCACCCTTTCGAGACCAAATTTAGCCCAAGTATTTCTCAGGTAGTTTTCAACAATCGGGAAGGCAAGACGCTTCCCAATAAAATAACCGTATAGTGTATTAGCAAAACGATTATTTACCTCATTCACGGTATAGTAACATTAGCTCCAGCCACACACGCTTTGTTTCTCATCTCCGCGATTTTCACAACTTTCTTGATTGAGTTATCTTTGAATATAGACGCAAATGACAAAGGAACAGAACCTGCCCGATTAACATTTATAGACACACTAGGCACATCATATTGTATCTTTTTCGCAACAGGAACATTCACACGTGTAGACATGTTAACATCACCATCCTCGGCAGTCCAATCAGTAATAATAGGCCCTTGATTCATATTTGTAACCACCTGTTCATTTAAAGGAGTATTGGGAACACACTCCTTCATATTCACTTCATTGCTAAGGTTACAACCAGATTCAAGCACAACCGCGCCTCCATGCTCGTAACAGCAGCATCATTACCAACAGATTTTCCAACAATTTTCGTACCTTTGGTCACGCTATTGGTATTCAAAAAACCCTTTTCCATCTCTCTAAACCCACTAACAATCACCAAATACAATAAAGAACCAGCAAGAAGAACTCAAACAGCATGCAACAACTTCACAATGAAAAAAGAAAAGAAAACCGTAACTAAAAGTTAAGGTTTTAAGACATTAAGAATAAAAACTAACCTCCCATCATGATGATTCGTACCATGTATATATTAGATCAATCCAAAACAAGAGTAATAAACCGACTTAATTAAAAATGATTGCAACAGGTAATTGTGGAATTTGAAGGTAGCTTTTGTATTTGAGTGTTACATGGGACAAAATACTTTGTCAAAAAGTCATGTTGAGACACTTCATAATATCCAAATAAAATCATTTAAAATCATCTAAAATCACTAACAACTTTCTATTATTTCGCATATACAAATTTAATTCACTCTTCCCACTGGTCATATTATAGGAATCAACAGTTTGTTCTAAGAGTACCGGCTACAGTGCCAAGTCTTGGTCTCGTGTTATAGCAAAAAGTGTTGTCGAATTAGCTTTTCACTCTATAACTTAGAACATATAATTCTTCCAAAAACAAGATCCCTCATTACTCAATTTTTAGGATCACCCGGGTCCTGCAGGATTTTTCATTCGATTTTTTTTTTCTTACATATTAAAATAAAAACATTACATAATTCAAATAAAAGAAACTTCTACACTTAAACCAAATTTTGTACAGTTTTGGACTAATCATCTAACAAGATGAATTAAATGACTAACAATGTAAAGCTACTAAAGACTACGTGTGTAAAAAACAAACAACTAGAGACTAATTGCCTAAATAAATTATCAATAAGGTTTAAAGCGAAAAAATGATTAAAGAAGAAAATAAAAAATCGTGTATTCCTCTTCTTTGGCTTGGGACCTACAACAAACACAAACACAAATAAAAACCGAACATACATGATACTCCCTCTCTCCCATATTATAAGTTCATTTTCTTACTTTTGGGTGTCCCAAAATAGTTGTCTATTTTTTTTTATTTCAACCAATCACAAGATACTTTAGTGGAAAGAGAAGAAATGCTATTGGCGAATAGATTAGTTAGTGGAGATTTATTAAACTTTGTGCAAAATGAAAATGGACTTACAATTTAGAACGGAGGGAGTAATTTATAAGTAAAAAAAAATAATAAATAAATAAATTAAAAAATAATCTATTACTTGGCGAGTGGCAACATTGTGAGCTTATAACGCCAACCTCAATTCGGTGGCTACCATTATATGTGGTGTTATAGCCTTATAATCAACGCACCCGTATTAAGTGCTCTAAATACAAATATTTTAGTTGAGAATAATTTTTTTATTATTGTAAAAATGACTCAGATAAGAATGTATATGTTGGAGGATTGCACAAAAGAAGAAACATTTATTAGATATTATTTTTAATCGCAAAAAACTTTAGTTAAGTTGTACTCGTTGCTGCATCGCGCCATTACTCTTTTAGTATAATATAGAGTATTAGTTAAGAGTCGTGCATGAGGAAATGGGCATGAATGTAAATTCAGACGTTTGTGTTGCAATGTGCAATATTTTAATGAGATGTTTGTACTTAATATTAGTAGAGTGTATGGATGAGCTGGAGGTGACACAGAGATTAATAGTATTACGAGTCATATTTAATTGTATGTCCAGTGGCGGTTCTTAAGAATTGTTTACAAAATTAAGTGGTTTATACATGGGTTATAATTAACCTCTTATAGGGGATAGAGAAGCTTTAATAAGTCTCTCAATTCAGAAAGAGTAAAAGTTTTGGGCCAACATTTAGTGATAGTCGCGTGACATGCACATTTTTTTTCTTTTCTCTCTTGTTTTCTCTTGGTACATATTTCTTCTCATCCTTTGTAGCGCCTAAATGTGTTCTTAAATATCTTGAGAGGTTAAGACGTAACATTTTTAGGGGAGGCTCGATTGATTAAAACAAACTAGCATGAGTTGCTTGGAAAAAGGTATGCTCTTCAAAGAGTGGTAAGTTACTTGGAATAGGCAGCCTCTTAGCATCTAATTTATCTATGATGCCAAAATAGTAGCAGCATTTTCACTCGAAGAACACTTTTATTTGGAGAAAATTGATCACATTATCCTGAAAGTGAGGATAACAATAAGAATGGATTGCCCTCAAGCCAATGGAAATCTATAATCGAGCTAAAAAAAATTCTTTCATGTTTCAATATCAACTTACATACAGTTTTTACTCGAAAAGTGAAAGATGGTTCTTTGTTTAAAATTCTGTGAGGGACATTGAATCGAGCAATTTAAACTCAAAACACCTTACCCCAAACATTGTGCACTTGAAAAAACAAAAAATTGCAAAGTGAAAGATAGCTATTGTGGATGATGGATCTTGACGGAAATAGGAGTGGAGAAGGCCTATTAGAAATGCAGAGGAACGGGATCAACTAATTAGACATAATAACCTAGAACAAAGCAGCACCCCTTCTGTTAAACATGATTGTTGGAATTACATCTTAGATCCTTGAAACGAGTTCTTTCTTTCATGCAGGGCATATCGCATTCATTCAACAATCCTTTCCTCTGTTATCAATCCGGTAAAATGGAACAAATGTCTTCCTCTAAAGATAAACATACATGCTTGGAGGTTGTTGTTGGTAGCCTCCCAACTCGACACAACCTAGGCGTTAGGGGTCTCAATTTCGACTCCACTAGATGTCCCGTATGATGATAATATTGAAACAGCTCATCATCCATTTGTTGAATTCAAGGTGGCTGTTGATATTTGGAAGATGGTTTGAACATGGTGGAATATTGGTGACTCTCCCAAAGATCTTTAAAGTATAATTACATGGAGTGACTCGGTAAACTTATCTTCTTTGGCAAACACATGTTTTGATGCCGTTATCCAAACTATAAATGGGATCTTATGCAGATATGGGAAAAAGTATTTGCTTTGATGAGAAACCTCCTAGGAAGGATTCCTTAGGTGCCAAAATCAAAGTTATATCCTATACATGGAATAAATATGAATTGGAATTCAAATCCCATTTGGTTACATTAGATATATGATCAGACGAACGTTTGTAAAATCTCATTGTAATCTCTTTACTCTCTAGGTTCTTGCTTGCCTTTGTTTACTAATAAATCGCCTTTCAAAAAGAAGATGAAAGATTTTAGATGCATAAAAGAACACGACACATGTTGTGATGACTGCTCATGTTTTCAACCAGATGAATTGCGTATGACCTAACTCTAAAACGTATATTCTAATCTTCACTCCATATTATTTAAACTCATTAACAATGTTTATTCACTGAGGCGACCAGCCACATGCCTTATTCTTCTAACTTTGTTACACACTTTCGCATTTTTTTTTGTAGCCATGGGTTTTGACCTTTTGTATAAGTAATTAATTGATGATGCTTGTACCCACTGCCATAAGAAACGATAGCCAGGTTTGATTGCCCAAGCGTTGGTCAAACTTGAAATATCTCAATAGTTTGTATTTTGATGATGATAGTCACAAGTGCACGATGTCAACTCGGCCACCCTTGTGGTTTACTTAGCCACCATTTAGGTTACGCTTTGTACAATGAATAATATCACATGGTAAAGCTTTTGCAAACGTTGATAATATATTATAGGTTGTATTAATATATTTACTAACCACGAGTTACCCTAATTAAAATTTTGTCACTATTAGTTTAAAAATATTCTTTCTCAACATTAAAAATACAACCAAAACAATCTTATATTTATTTTCCGTTGCAGGTGGCCGGTTTAAAAACATGTGCTCTACATTTCATGATTCGACGTAAACGAAAACGGCACATTTTTTCATGATATATTTTATCTTAGAAAAGAGAAATTGGTCAAAAGTGATGGCTCCATACTCACTTCCCATCGTCTATAAATACCTCCCATTTTATTTGCATTTCATCACAAACAAATCATCTATCATACATATATTATTTGATATCAGTTGAGTTAGTCATGACAACTGCTACCATCGTAGTTGAAGTTGCTTCTTCACATCCTGCTGAGACGGTTTTCAAAGTTTTTTGTGACTTTGACGTTATTGCACCTAAAGTTAACCCTTCAGTATTCAAGTCTATTGAAACAGTCGAAGGCAATGGCGGTGTTGGAACTATAAAGCTCGTAACATTCGGTGATGGTAATGTTTCTTGATTGATTTTAACCATTTCATGATAAGTAAACTCTTCTGATTGTTATTTTTAATTCCTTTCTAACTAAAGAATGCATAATATAGGTGTTCCATTTACAACCGGGAAGTATAAAGTAGATATCTTTGATGCGAGCAACTTTACCTATGGCCACACATTTTACGAAGGGGACATCTTGATGGGTATAGCAAACTCCATCACACATCATGTTACGTTTACTCCTTCTGCAGATGGAGGAAGCATATACAAACAAACAGTCACTTATAACTGCATAGGCGAAAATAAACCATCTGAGGAGGCTCTTAACTTTGAGAAAGCTGAATATGAGAAAACCTTCAAAGCTATGGAGGTGTATGCCGCTGCTCAATCTTAAACTAGCTTCTTGATTTTTCTTCAACCAACATGGTATGTTGGATTGAAACAGCTTCGTTGTCCTCTTCTATTTTTCTTGTAGTTTGAATAATAGACAACGTGGCATCTTGTATACTTGTTGTACGTACCTTGTGTGCTACCTACGAGTGACAATAAAATAAGTTTTTCTAATGTATTGTGTATAATTTCATATCCTGGTTAATTTATGTTGCATAACATAGTACATTTCCAAGGCAAGACGAAGCTGGTCAAGTTTCTTCATTAATATTATTTTTAAAAAAAAATAAAAAAAAATAAAAAGCCACACTGATAAGAATCAATAGTTTGTTCTAAGAGCACCTGCTTCAGTGCCAAATAATAGTCTTGTGTGATAGCAAAAAGTGTTGTCACGTTAGCTTTTCCACCTATAACTTACAACCTATAATTCATCCCAAAAACAAGGTCTCTCATTACTCAATTTATAGGATAACCGGGTCTTGCAGTTTTTTTCTTTTTATTTTTCTAACACATTAAAATAAAAACATTACATAATTCAAATAAAAGAAACCATTACACTTAAACCAAACTTTGTACAGTTTTGGACTAATAATGTAACTAGTTGAATTAAATGACTAACGATGTAAAGCTACTAAAGACTACGTGTGTGAAAAACAAGCAACTAGAGACTAATTGCGTAAATAACTTATCAATAAGGTTTAAAGCAAAAAATTGATTAAAAAGGAAAATAAAAAATCGGGTCTTCTACTTCATTGGCTTGGCACCTACAACAAACACAAACATAGATAAAAAACGAACATACATGATAATTTAAAAAAAAAAAAAAAAGAAAGAAAAAAAAAAAAGAAAACCTATTACTTGCCTAGTGGCGACATCGTTGGGGCTTATAACGCCAACCCCGATTTGGTGGCTACCGTTACAGGTGGTGTTATAGCCTTATAATTAACACAAACGTATCAGGTGCTCTAAATACAAATATTTTAGTTGAGCATAGTTTTTTTT
>LBNU01008223.1:125331-136808 GCA_014162995.1 Artemisia annua
TTGACAAGTTTCAAAGTCTGGTTGTGCTTATTACATGTTTGGTATCTATATGGCTACTTGTGGAGTTATGAAGGGCTAAAGTGAAATATGAGGCTATATAAGCTTCACTTCCAGCTAGGGTTTCATTATCCTTTTATCGTCTTTTTTTATCTCTCTGATTTTTCTCTCATAGTTCTTTCATTCTGTTAAGCTTTGATATCATATTGATATCTGTTAGTATTTTGTATTAATAGATCAATCTCTTTATTTGATCTATTGTAGTTTGAGTGTTTGATTGATTCTTGTAGTGAGGTTCTTGTGGTATCCTTCTGAAGGAGATCACAATCTTTCTTTTGTATTGTACTGGTAAGCACCCGATTGGGGACTTATCTTCTTTAATAAATTACACCAAGGGGTGGTTGGTTGGGTGTAGCCAAGTTGTTTGTGTGTGTTCTTTACCATTTTTCTAGGGTTTCGATTATTTTTTGGGGGTTTCTTGATCTGGTGGTTTAATTGGTTAATAGTGGCTGTTTTCTTAACGGCCGTGGTTGATTTAGTCGGATTAGGCTAGATCTTGAGGTGCTTTGTTTGATTCTTGATTAGGGTTTGTGAAACCCTAATTTGGTTTTTGGGGATCTTGGTCCGTGGTGACTGTTGGTGGTTCTTGGGCCCGTATTTGGTTGCAAAAACATTAGACTAAGTGAATCTAGTGATTTTGTAGTCATTCTTCCGCTGAGATCTCTGATAGCACTGTAAGTTTGTCTTTCCTCCTTTAAGATAACAAGAGTTTGGTTAATTGGGTGCAAACGGGTTGGTTAACACCTTGACCCTCCATCTTGAATGGTGTGGAAACTTGCTCTGGCCAATCCCAGTCTAATTGACTGATTCTTTGTTGAATCTTGGGTGTGTGTTTTTCTTTCTTTTCTTTTGTTTGGTTAGTTGAGTTTGTTATCTGTTTATCTGCTCTTGTTTGTTTGTTGTCTGCTTCTGTTTTTTGTCTGTTTTTTGTTTGCTTCTTGTTTGTTTCTTGGTCTTTATGGCTCCTGGTGAGGGTAGTGGCTCTCAGGTCTTGATTAGTAATCTAGATGCTGGTAATCCTTTGCATATTCAAACTAATGATAATAGTGGTACTGCTTTAATTCCATTTAAACTTCTTGGAACTGAAAATTATAGAATATGGTATGGTGCTATGAAATTAGCCTTACATGCTAGGAATAAATACAGCTTTGTTGATGGTTCTTGTGTTAAAGAATCTTTTGTTGCTAGTGATGTGTTATATGCCCAATGGGATAGGTGTAATGCCATTGTGTTAACTTGGATTATGAATTCTGTTTCTCAAGATGTTTATATGGGATTAGTTTACTCTGAAAATGCTGCTTCTGTGTGGAAAGAATTAAAGGAAACTTATGATAAAGTTGATGGGTCTGTGATATATAATTTGCTTCAAAAAGTTAATAATGTGAAACAAGGTGGTACTTCTATTGTTGATTATTATCATAGACTTAATTCTTTGTGGAGAGAATTTGATGCTTTAACTAAGATTCCTAAATGTACTTGTGAAGTTAAGTGCTCTTGTGATGCTAGTAAAGAATTAGGATTACATCAGCAATTGATGAAGTTGATGCAGTTTCTTATGGGCCTTGATGATTGTTATCAGCTTGTAAGAACTGCTTTGTTGACTAGGGATCCACTCCCTGAGGTCAAAGATGCTTATGCTATTGTTTCTAGAAAGGAATCTCATAGAGGGATTCCTGAGACTTCTAGTGTTTCTGAGTCTAAAGCTAATGCTACTTCTTTTGTTGCTAAATCCTTTAACAACAATAGAAGAGTGTTTAACAATAATAATAACACTAGAAGTTCTAGTTCTAATTCTGGTAATAACAATGTTAATAGAGGTCCTAATCCTAATCTGAATTGCAAAAATTGTGGTAAAATTGGACACACTATTGATAGATGTTATGAGCTTATTGGTTTTCCATCTGGTTTTGTCAAAAACAATAACCCTGTTAGACAAAATAATGGTACTAGGCAGAATTACAATAATAATGTTGATGTTAAAGATGATAAAATATCTGCTAGTACTTCCTCTGGTTTTACTTCTGAACAGATGAAGAAACTCTTGTCTCTGATTAATGATAATTCTTCTGGAAGCATCCATGCTAATATGGCTGGTAGGGCTTCTTTCTATAATCATAATGTTCTGTTTAATGTGAATTTTTCTAGATATTTCTGTGCTAATTCTAGCAGAGTTGTTGATATTATTTCTTTGGGATGGATTATTGATTCTGGTGCTAATCAACATCTTACTGTTTCCACTGATGGAATGTTTGATGTGGCTGATATTTCTAGTCTTAAAATCACTGTTGGTCACCCTAATGGTACCTTAGCCACTATCAGTCATATAGGAAACTTGAAACNCGAAAGCAAACAAGTGATTTCGATAAATGGTGAAGTTCTCGATAACCTCAGGTTCTCGATAACAAGTATCAAAGTTTCGAGATTATACAATAACGAAACTATCCAACAAGTCGAAGTGTTTTCTTTCTTATACAAGAGAGAAAAGCACTGAGTAAGCAACAAAAACACTTAAGTAGTAATATCGAGGGTTCTCGATAAAAGAGGATTTAAGGTTCTCGATAAAATGGGGTTTTAGAGGTTCTCGATAAGATGCCCAAAACGTAGATTTTTCTTTTGTGAAAAAGCAAGCCTAAAACGAGTTTTTAATCCAAGATTCTTGTACAACTAACATTAAAATGATGAAATCTTAATGAAAGTTGCAAACTTGAACTTTTTAACAAAAATTATAAAATTTTCGATAAATAGTACAAGTTTGTACGAATCTTAGAAACTTAAAAATTTCAAAACTTTGTTGTTTCTTATGGTTTTTAACACAAGTTTGGTAACAAATATGTGATAAAAACACAAAATAAACAATAAAGTTGCAAAGTTTTTAAGATATACGAGATGAAAAAACAAGTTTTAAGAATCGAATAGTACAAAAAGAAAAGCTACACCTTCTTCTAGCGATTGATACCACTTGTTAGGTCACCATATTAGTAAGCACAAGTATTCAAATGAAAGAAATGAGATGAGAAGTAGACTTGGTTGATTAAGATCAATATGAAAGATGAAAGAACAAGAGTTTCCTTAAGATATGAAATTAACCAACAAATGTTAAGTGATACATAGTGTCCTATATATAGGAGAGGATTAGGGTAACACTCCCTTCCCTCCTTTTCATTCTAGAACGTGGGCTTCAAGCCCATTGGACACTAAATGTAAACTAAACTTATTACCATATGAGTATTAAGCTAAAACGTAAATAAAAGTGATAATACTAGCAACCTATTACATTTATTGAAATGACCGAGACTTGACTGAATAGTTGAAAACTATGATCCTAACAAACATTTTTCAAACTAAAAATGGTCATACTCAGTCTACTAATGTAACAGATGATGCACAGACACCTGTATTAAGAAGGTCTAATAGAGAGTCTAAAACTCCTGTGAGATTTAATGACTATGTGTTAAGTGCTAAACTTAGATATGGTATTGAAAAGTATGTGAATTATGGGAGGTTAAGTTCTTCCAATAAGTGCTTTACTTCTACTTTAAATAAATCTGTTGAGCCTACTAGTTATGATGAAGCTATTAAAAATCCTAATTGGTCTAATGCTATGAATGAAGAGGTTGAAGCTTTAAACAGGAATAATACTTGGACTGAATGTACTTTACCTTTAGGTAGACATGCTATTGGTTATAAGTGGATTTGGAAAATCAAGTATAAGTCTACTGGTGAAATTGATATATATAAGGCCAGATTGGTTGCTAAGGGTTTCAATCAAAGAGAAGGCTTTGATTATGATGAAACCTTTAGTCCAGTGGTCAAAATGGTTACTGTCAGATGTTTGATAAGCATTGCTGTTAATATGAATTGGCCTCTATATCAATTAGATGTCAATAATGCTTTTTTGTATGGAGATTTGCATGAGGATGTTTATATGATGTTGCCTAAAGGTTTCAATGGTGGTGATGATACTAAAGTTTGTAAATTGAATAAGTCTCTCTATGGTCTTAAACAAGCTCCTAGGCAGTGGAATGCTAAACTTACTACTGCCTTAATTGAGCATGGTTTTGTTCAAAGTAAATTTGATTATTCTCTTTACATTAAACAAAATGATTCTGTGTTTGTTGCTTTACTGGTTTATGTTGATGATATTGTTATAACTGGGAATAATGAAGCTGAAATCAAAGTTTTAAGCAATTTTTAAGCACAAAGTTTATGATCAAAGATTTGGGTGAACTGAAATATTTTCTTGGTATTGAAGTGCTAAAAAATGAGAGAGGTGTTTGTATGACTCAAAGAAAATATTGCTTAGAACTGTTGCATGAATATGGTTTGCTTGCAGCAAAACCAGTTGATACACCCTTGCCTGAGAATTCTGTATTAAGCTATGTTGAGTCTTTAAATGACAAAGTCTTGAACAATATAACTAATTATCAAAAGCTAATAGGAAAGTTAATCTATTTGACTAATACTAGGCCTGATATTAGTTATGCTGTACATTGTTTAAGCCAACATATGCATAAACCTTTGCAGTCACATCTAAAAGCTGCATTAAGAGTTTTAAAATACTTAAAAGGTTCTCCAGGCTCTGGGTTACAATTTGACAGTGATTCTGATTTAAAGCTTAGAGCTTATGCTGATGCAGATTGGGCTAAATGTCCAGTTACTAGAAAGTCTGTTACTGGGTTTTGTGTATTTCTAGGGAACTCTCTTATTTCCTGGAAAGGTAAAAAAGCAAGCTACAATTTCTAGAAGCTCAGCTGAAGCTGAATACAGAAGTTTAGCTTCTACTACTTGTGAGGTTATATGGTTAAGCAATTTGCTGGATAGTCTTGGTATAAAGGATTTGTTGCCAGTTGATGTTTTCTGTGATAGCAGTGCTGCTATACAGATAGCTGCAAATCCTGTGTTTCATGAAAAAACTAAACACTTTGAGTTAGATGTGCACTTGGTAAGAGAAAAAGTATCTGCATGAGTGATTAAGACTGTTAAGATTCATACTAACTTGCAGATTGCAGACATCTTTACTAAGTGTCTTGGACAAAAGCAACATAGTGTATTATGCAACAAGCTTGGATTGTTTGATATGTTTGCAGGATCCAATCAGTGTTGATACAAGTCAGGAAGCAAAAGATGATAAAAATACTCAAGTTGCAGACTTATCAACTTGAGGGGGGATGTTGAAGAATGTAAGTCCTACCTATATGGCTACTTGTGGAGTTATGAAGGGCTAAAGTGAAATATGAGGCTATATAAGCTTCACTTCTAGCTAGGGTTTCATTATCCTTTTATCGTCTTTTTTTATCTCTCTGATTTTTCTCTCATAGTTCTTTCATTCTGTTAAGCTTTGATATCATATTGATATCTGTTAGTATTTTGTATTAATAGATCAATCTCTTTATTTGATCTATTGTAGTTTGAGTGTTTGAGTGATTCTTGTAGTGAGGTTCTTGTGGTGTCCTTCTGAAGGAGATCACAATCTTTCTTTTGTATTGTACTGGTAAGCACCCGATTGGGGACTTATCTTCTTTAATAAATTACACCAAGCGTTGGGTGTAGCCAAGTTGTTTGTGTGTGTTCTTTACCATTTTTACAATCTTAGAAAAGAGAAATTGGTCAATAGTGATGGCTCCATACTCACTTCCCATCGTCTATAAATACCTCCCATTTTATTTGCATTTCATCACAAACAAATCGTCTATCATACATATATTATTTGATATCAGTTGAGTTAGTCATGACAACTGCTACCATCGTAGTTGAAGTTGCTTCTTCACATCCTGCTGAGACGGTTTTCAAAGTTTTTTGTGACTTTCACGTTATTGCACTTAAAGTTAACCCTTCAGTTTTCAAGTCTATTGAAACAGTCGAAGGCAATGGCGGTGTTGGAATGTAACACCCTCAAAATCTGGTTTAGCGGAAGCATACATGTCATTGGGGCGCTACTAAATTGGTATCTGGTATGTGCTTATTCACATACCTTTTATTCACCATTATTAGACTATTTTAGACCAAAAACTAACGTTCAAAGCCAAAGATATCGTGTTTTTGTATTTATGACTGTGCAGGTAAGGATATTGCAAAAACATCATGAAAAGCAACCTAAAAGCCCAAAACGAGCACGAGATGTGGAAAAGAGTTTGAAAGTGAAGTAAAAGATGAAATCTGCTTGTGAAAAGCCCGTGAAGACGAATTATTTCTCAAAGGCTCAAGAAAGTAAAAGAGACGCTTAATCAAGCTCAAAGATGATTATGAAGCTAAAACTTTCTAAATCCGAGCAAGTGATCACTTTTATACTATTGAAGATCTTTGGAAAGCTTGTCAACACATCACCTCAAAGTTACAAGGACTTAAGCTGTAGTTTTAGAAAGTTAAATAGCGTCGTATCTCTAGTTTATGCTTTGTATTCACAAAATTTGGAAGACTAAGGGGCTAAGTGTCAAATTGTAAAAGGTTAAGTCACCATGGCTCCCTTAAATACCCCCCTTAGGCTTCATTTTAGAGTGGTTAGTTCTTAGTTTATTTCAAGTTGTAGTGTAAGATTTTATTAATGTAAGCTTTTATTTTATGTCTTAATCATTTTACTTTGCTTATTTCCTAGCTTATTTCAATCTTTCTTTTATTGCTTTTCATCTTATTCAAGCTTCTTTACTTCTATCTTGATCCACAATAAGCTTACATAAGTCTTGCACCACCTTTGCATGAAAAGAGATTTTCGTGCCTAATGAATATGACTTGGGCTTATTTGGGTTTTGCTAGCTTGTAAAAGCTTATTTTACGTTTTACTTTAGCTTATTTAAGAGTTTACAAATCGTTGTTTTGGCTTTTCAAACTTTCTTTTGTGTTTAAACAAGCTTTTTAGTTACAAGCCCTAGAAATATGTTTAGCTTATTTTGAATTCGTTGAGTTTCTATAGCTTATTTTGAGAATTGGTTTTGCTTATTAATGAGTCTAAATAAGTTTTCATTTAGTTTCCATAAAATTCTTACGTAAAATATTTCATTTTCCTTTAAAACTTAAAATAGCGAGTAGGATTTTAGGTTTTTGCGAGTATGGGTATCCTTTTGCGAGTATGGTTTTTTATTTTTTAGGAGTTTAGGGGTTTAGCGAGTTTCGTTTCCAAAGAGTTCTTGCGAGTATGTTCATAAAGTTAGCGAGAATCAATTTTTGATTGCGAGTAAGGAGTCTTTTGATTTTAGCGAGTATCAATTTTTGTTCATTGCGAGTAAGCAATTGTTGATTGCGAGTTTCATCTTGGCAATCCTAATTCTTGCGAGTAAGCTCTAAGTTTCTGCGAGTATTGTTGGATCTCTTAGTTGCGAGTATCATTTAATAAAAGTTTGCGAGTATGGTCTTGGCATGCCCTCCCTTTTCTGCGAGTATGGTTCTAGCATTTTTGCAAGTATCATTTTAATTTACCTAGTCCAAGTTTCTTTTAGAGTCAAGTGTAATTTCTTATCTCTCATTCCTCATTTTCTTTTCAAGTCGAGCTAGACTCTTATTCCACTTCATCGTTTATCGAGTGAAGTTTCTTTTAGTTTAATTCTAAACGTTACTCCGTCAAAATTTTTTTAAATCTTTAGTTTTATTTAGCTTATCTTATTTACTTGTCACCTTAGTCTTATTACGTTAATCTTTTATAAAATTTACGTTTAACTTTTCTTTCTTCAATTAAAATATAAAACTCCAAAAACATTTTATTTATTTCTTTCTTTTATAGTTTAAACTTTAATCTCATTTCTTTTACGCTTTACTTAAATTCATGTTTTCTTTCGTCATTCAAATTATTTCTTTTGCTCTTGTTCTTAATTTCATTTAAGTTCTAAACAATCTTTCGTAGTATAACTAAAACCAAATCACATCTTTTAAACCCATTCATCTCACATAACTCACGACTCGAGTGACAAGATCGATTTCAACCCTCGTTGGGACTACGACCTGAGGTTCTTGCTTTCACTAGCTAGTTTTGCCTCGACCAGTTTTTGGCGCCGCTGCCGGGGAGCGGTTGAAAAGATTAAGTCGTTTGTCGTTCGAGACTTGTGTATTGAAGAACCTTCTTTTAGAAGTTAACGCTTTTCTTAAACATAAAAAAAACTAAAAATTATGAAACCTATAAAAGCCAAAAATATTTTCTCTTTTATAATCTTATAAAAACCAAAAAGATTTTCCTTTCTACTTTATTTTGCACTTTGTTTTATTTTGATTTGTATGATCACTCGTTCCAAGTCTAACTGGAACGAGTCTTCTTCTTCTTCTTCTACAGTGCCTTCTAACCGCAGTCGTCGTAGACGAAAGCAAAGGAACGTACCCGAGTTACGTGATCCTCAAGATTTCATCACCGAGATGAATAACAACAACAACAACGGTGCACAAGACAATGGTGAACACCCGCCGGTGGGTGGTAACCAACCTCTTCATGATTTACGTCCAATGGAGGAGCAACTCCAATCGCCTTTCCAAGGTGTGAGGAGAGCCATTGTTATTCCCGATATTCAAGCAAATCATTTTGAAATCAATCATGGATTACTCAATCTCATTTCGGGTATATCCTTTCATGGTTTTGATCACGAAGATCCTCATGTTCACATTCGGAACATAACCGACATTGCTGAAACAATTAAGATCAACCAAGTTCCTTATAATGTTGTCAAAATGAAATTGTTTCCCTTTTCTCTCAAAGGAGCTGCTCGTACTTGGCTAGACAAAGAACCCCCCAATTCGATTCATACTTGGGATGATTTGGCTAGCAAGTTCCTTAACCATTTCTGTCCACCTTCAAAAACCTCAAATCTTCGTACTCAAATCTTTCGTTTCCAACAAGCTTTCGACGAATCATTTAGCGAGGCTTGGGATCGATTCAAAGAGTTACTTGAAAAGTGTCAGAATCACGGGTTTTCTGAATTGCATCAAATCGATACGTTCTATAATGGTTTGAATCCCGCTGATCAAGATTCGCTCAATTCTGCTGCTGGTGGTAATTTGTTATCTCGAAACACTCAAGATGCATTCACGATCATTGAAAACAAAGCAAGAGTGCGAACTTCACGAAACAAAACACAAGTGTCAAGTGCTAGTAACAAGGATAACGATGAATTTGTGTCAATAACCAAACAAAATGCTGAAGCTATTGCTGCTCTTACAAAACAAATGGGAATTTTAATTCAACACAAGGAACAACCATCGCATATCGTCAACGCAGTTAACCCAAGTTGCGAAACTTGTGGTGGTCCCCATTCATATTACGAATGTCCAACAACTTGTAACGTCCATAACGAGCATGTGTACGCTGCTAACATGGGTGGTAACCGATACCAACCCCAAGGAGACCGCAATCTCCTCAGCTACCGTTCCACCAACTTTCTTGGACCACCACCTGGTTTTAATAATCCACCACCAAACCAAAATGTGCAAAGTCATGGTAATCAAGTCAATCAAAATCAGAATCGTGCATATCAAGGTTTTCAAAATCAAAGTCAAGGATTTAATCAAAACAAGAATTTTCAAAGTAATCATGGTAATTTTGGAAATCTAGGTGCTAATTATGGAAACAATAATCATGGGAATCAAAATTTTCAAAATCAAGGTCAAGGTTTCAATAACAATGCCCGTGGGCAAACTTTTAACCAGAATCAAGGTGTTGTGCAAAATCAATCGAACACGGATGAGTTGTTAGCAGAATTACTTCGTCAAAATCAAAACAACCAAACCATTTTGCAAAGTCAGCAGGCACAAATTAAAAGACAAGATGAAATGAATCAGGTGTTGATTAATCAAATGGCTGAATTAAACAAGCGTTTAAATGATCGACCCTCGGGCTCGGGTACCACTTCTTTACCTAGCAACACGATCGCTAACCCGAGGGGCGATGTCAAGGCGATCACTACACGCAGTGGCGTTTCTTACAAAGAGCCAACGGTTCCAACTACCTCTTATACTCCTCCTTCAAAGGTAGTGGACCGTGCAAACGAGGTGACAACGGATACGAGAATTCCTATTCACCAAGGAAGGACCGAAAATATCCAACCTCCGGTGGTTCAACTGACAAATGAAAATGCTAATGTTTCAAAAGGAAAAGAGAAAATTGTTTTTGAACAAGATGAACCAGTTAAAACAAGTCTTCCATATCCTTTTCGTCTTAATGAGCAAAAGCGTCAAGATAAAAATGACATAATGAAGGAAAAGTTCTTTAAGATGTTTCAAGACATTCGCTTTGATTTGAGTCTTGCTGATGCTGTTGTGTTAATGCCAAAGTTTTCATCCATGCTTAAAAACTTGTTGAATAATAAAGATAAATTGTATGAAATGTCGACTACACCTTTGAATGCGAATTGCTCGGCAGTGCTCCTTAAAAAGCTTCCCGAAAAGCTTGAAGACCCCGGCAAGTTCTTAATTCCATGCAATTTTCCCGGAATGGTTCAATGTTTCGCCTTAGCCGATTTAGGTGCTAGCATTAGCCTTATGCCGTTTTCCGTCTGGCAGAAGTTGTCGTTACCCCCTTTGACTCCGACACGCATGACACTCGAGCTTGCCGACCGTTCTACCTCTCGTCCTAAAGGCATAGCCGAAGATGTCATCGTCAATGTGGGAAAATTTCACTTTCCGGCTGATTTTGTTGTAGTCGATTTCGATCCCGATCCAAGGGTTCCCCTCATTCTCGGACGAGGTTTCCTAAAGACGGGCCGTGCTTTGATAGATGTGTACGATGAAGAGATTACCTTGCGAGATGGTCACGAAGCCGTAACGTTTAATTTGGATCAAACAGCAAGATATTGTTCCACCGACGAGCCCATTACCATAAGAAAAATCGATATCATAGATGAAGTTGATGAACTTTCTGAAGAGTATTCCCAAGAAATACTCGGATTTTCAAGTGGCAATCCCACTTCTTCTTCCTCCACCCCTCCAAATAATTCTACCCCGTCACCCTCTATTGATGATTCTTCACTTACCTCTCAACCCATAATTGCCGACTCTTCCCCTTCCTTCACTCCATTTGAAGGAGGTGATTTCCTCCTCTTGGAAGAAGTCGATGAATTTTCATCCGTTGATACATCTTCATTCGTTGGCAATAATGATGATTCTTATTATGATCCGGAGGGAGACATTCTTATGCTTGAACAACTTTTGAATGAAGATCCTTTTTCACCTCTCCCTCCAAAGGAACTTATTGTTGAAGAAGTCAAACAGGTCGAACCATTTAAAGAAAAACTTCCAAAACTTGAGCTTAAAGAATTGCCTCCTCATCTAGAATACGCTTTTCTAGAAGGAACCGACAAACTTCCCGTCATTATTTCCAAACACCTTCAAGATGAGGAGAAGAAACGTCTCGTTGACATGCTCAAAAAGCACAAAAATGCTATCGCTTGGCGTATTTCCGACATCAAGGGCATAGACCCTCGTTTTTGCACCCACAAGATTTTACTTGAAAA
>LBNU01008224.1:8442-33065 GCA_014162995.1 Artemisia annua
AAAGTCCCTCATCATGGCATAGACCTTTGGCTCCAAGTCCAAATCTTCTATGATCATATCAATCTCCCCACGAGGCAAACCATTGACCAAGCGGCCGGTGGTAAGCTACGTGATCTAAGTGCGGAACAATCATGGGATCTCCTAGAAGATCTTGCTCTTTATGACAATGAAAGTTGGAATGATCCCCGTGATTTGAATAAAACGGTCAAGGCAATATCTTTGCCTTCGAACAATTCAAGCACTTCCAACCGTAGGATCATAGAACTTGAAGACCAAGTCTAGTTTCTTATGAAATCCTACGAGGCTCCTAAACCTTCAAGCCAAGTGAACAAAATCACTTCTTCGTGCGAATTATGTAGTGGTCCCCACGACACTTGTGATTGCATGGAACTCCCCGAACAAGCTTTTGCGGACTACGCATCCTCGCGTACCGACGGAGCGGGAGACAAGTGGTACACTTTCAAACCCGAGCCAAACCCTTATGGTGACTCCTACAACCCCTCATGGAGAAATCACCCAAACCTTAGGTGGAAGCAAAACCAAAATACGCCCCAAACCAATTCTTCCAACCCACCTAATTGTTTCCACCAAAACGGTTCCAACTCAAACCGCACTTTCAATAACAATCCTTCCAACAACTATGGTAGTACCAATAATTTTGAAGGATTGATGTCCAATTTTATGGCATCTCAAGAAGCTCGTCTACCAAAGTTTGAAGCCGATTTCAAACAAAAGCAAAGCGAGNCTTATGGTGACTCCTACAACCCCTCATGGAGAAATCACCCAAACCTTAGGTGGAAGCAAAACCAAAATACGCCCCAAACCAATTCTTCCAACCCACCTAATTGTTTCCAACAAAACGGTTCCAACTCAAACCGCACTTTCAATAACAATCCTTCCAACAACTATGGTAGTACCAATAATTTTGAAGGATTGATGTCCAATTTTATGGCATCTCAAGAAGCTCGTCTACCAATGTTTGAAGCCGATTTCAAACAAAAGTAAAGCGAGATGACCAATAAAATTGACACTTTGTTGAAAGTTCTCAATGACCGAGATATAGGAGCACTCCCTAGCAACACGGTCAAGAACCCGAAACTAAACGTTAACGCCATTTCGTCGGTTTCGTCTCCTAGTTCTTATCCACAATATTATTCAGTCAATTCCATGAGCACGTGTTTCAAACAAAACCAAGTCGTTCAAAAGGACCAACAAATTAAGATATCCAACACTAAATTGGTCAATAACATAGTTGAAACACCTCCCACTCAAAACCTTGACGAAGAATTCAAGGAGCTCCACCTTGAACGTCCGGTTATTGACGTGTTAGAGCGAGCCCCCTACTATAATGCCCTCTTAGAAAAATATGAAAAGAAGCTCAAGTTAGGTGACAAGGGGACCGCCTTCGTTCGAAACAAGCTACCTAAGAAATTAGATGACCCGGGCTTATTTGTCCTACCGTGCAAGATCGGTAATTCGGAGGCTTATGACACATTAGCCGATCTTGGCTCAAGCCTTAACTTACTTCCACTACCTTTCTACACCGCCCTCAAACTAGGAAAGCTAGAAGAAACCGAGGTAATAATAGGTTTAGCGGATGGAAGTGTAGCATACCCGGTAGGAGTAGTAAAGGACGTGGTAGTTCACATAGGAAAGTTGACAATTCTAGCCGATTTCCACGTCCTCAACATGATTAGCGACCCTACATGCCCCTTGTTGATAGGAAGAGGATTTCTAGCCACCGCAAGTGCTATGATTGATTGTAAGGAATCTAAGAAAGTGGTAGGAGAAGGAGAAACTTGGTCGGTATATGATGTTAAGAAACATTCCTATGACACCCTTGAGGAATCAACCGATGTTAATAGGAGGCCCTCTAGATACAGACCATGGTTAGAAGGAGACTTCATAGGACCCCAACGCCCATTCTACCTAGAAGACGAATTTGTGAACCGAACACAAACGGTAGAACAACTTTTGGCTAGGGATACCGAGTTAGACCCCTTTGAAGATCCCCTAGTTTTTCGAAAGATGATTGACTTCCTAGGAGTTTTGCCAATTAACTTAGCCATGAATAAGTGGAAAAGCGAAGGCGATAAACATAAATGGAATTGGGAAAGGCCACCTAAGGAAGGAGATGGATCATGGCACATAAAGATGACTATATATGATCCGGATGGAGAGAAGTATGAGAGGTCATATTTCACCAAACGCACCAATAGGACACTTCCAACCAAAATTAACCATAAGGATGTCCTCGATGCGGAACTCACCTACGTAGGGTAGAGTAACTTTGAGTCTAGCTACAAGACTCGTGAATAAAGAAAAGCGCTTCTTGGGAAGCAACCCAAGCTTTATGTGTTTATTTATTTGTTTGATTGATTTTATTTTCTTCCGTATGTATGTTTAATTTTTATTGTTATTGATTCATGTTTCAAAATTGTAAAAATGCCTTACTTTGTTTTTAACTTCGTCTTAACTACATATAAAGGTATTTTGCAAAAGATAAGTGTAAGGGAAATCCAAATCGGTTTATAAGAACAAATAAACATGAATCATAACAATATTAGATTGACATACATATTAGTAATTGTTTAAGTCAAATGCTTGTATCGAGTCATAATGATATTTTGCAGGATTTCCAGGAATTAAGAATTGAGTTTTTCCAGAAATTTTCCGGAAACTTAACATGAAAAATCTATCAGATCACTTCTGACGGTGTCAAGCCCCAGGCTGATGGCGTCAGCCACAATTTTCTGGAATTTTTGAAAGTTTTGTTTTTCTTCCGGAATCATAAAATGCCTTATAAAATCTCTAACTTATAAACTCCAGGAATCTGCAAAATATTCATTCCACAAGCATTATATCCCTATACAGATTTATCCCGCCGATGTTATGCAGGTTTTCGTATTTGTTTTCTCAGGTTTAACAGGTTATTTTGGACAAGAAGATGATTTATATTTCGGAAGGGAAGCTTTGAGCGTTCATTTTCTTGGAATAAGATCTAACCATGTTACCACTTTATCTACCGAGCGAATCAGGGGAGTATTTGATCTCATTCTTTTACCTTATTTACTTTTACATCTTGTTATTTGAACATTGGGGACAATGTTCATCTTAAGTGTAAGGGGAGGTAAAATTACGATACCTTAGAGAATGCAATTACGCTTGATTTTTGTTTGTTTAATGGTAAATGTGTAATAAAACTGAGAGAAATACCTGTTAGGGCAATTTTAGTGCCAAATTTAAAATTTTTTACAACATATAAGAGTGAAACTTTGGTTTTAATGAGCGTCTCATGGATAGGAGTTATATGACTAGCGCAAAACCGTACCACAAAAAAATTTTCCACCCCAAATATGTGAGGTTCGCCCCTAGAATTGGTAGGAAAATCATTTATGTTATGATGTGTGTACCGGTAGCACTTAGATTCTAGAACTTGCGATAGGACCATCTCGAATCCACAAGTGAGACTACATTCGTGTAGTTAGATTTACTACATGATAAGAGGCATTAGGATTAAACCATTGTTTTACACCTGTGTTTTTGTTATAATTACTTTGGCTACATCGGTCAAGTAATTCTCCCACACCCTTGCGTTGTACCCATTTTTGGTACACGATACCCTTAGTACACCCCTCCAGAGCCTATCTTTTCATTTCTAACTTTAAGCATTTTATTTAAAGGAAGAATTTGTTACACCCCACTTAAATGTACACCCTATTCGCCTTAGCCTACCTTGTATGCACTTACCTTTAGTACATTATTGTGACAACATTTGTTTAAACCCTTAGTTAATTATCTAATTGATTACATGCTTGCTAAGTCGAGTCATATCTTGTACGTATTGTTATTTTGGGACGATTGGAACTCATGGGTAAACTACTAGTGTAATGGAGTAATGGGGAAGAACAACATTATTGCCCCCATATGTGCTAAATATTTTAAAAGTACTCCAAGTGTTTCGATTATCTTAATTCGAATCATTAGTTTAGTTATTTGTAAAGTATGTAAAAGTTCAAGTGTAAGGGGAGAACCGAGGCCCCTATGATGTATTATTTTGGATGGTAGGGCCAGAATGTATTAAAAAAAATCGAAAAATCAAGAAAAATACAAAAAAATGAGAAAAAGATCACACTATAGATAAACATATGTGACAAATATATGTCACACAATTGAACAGTGTGACCAAAATAGATATATGGTCACATGAAGTAATTGTGTATGTGGCTAAATTATATATTCAAGTTTGTCACACATTATTTAAACGTGACTGCTATTCTTTGCTGAATATTTAGCCACATATGAATTTGAAATGTGTGACAACTGAAAAGTAAGTTTAAAGCGTAAGTCACGATATTCATTTAAAAGTGACAAATATATGTCACACACATGAAGAGTGTGACCAAATGTCATATATGGTCACACTAAACCATAGAAACATGATTAAGTGTAACAAAAATTAGATACATATGGTCATGTAAGTTAATATGTGTGTCTAAAATTTAGTGTGTGTTTGCTTGCCTAATCCTAATGTGTATAGTCACATATATTTGTAGCACGATCATGTGACTATAGGCTTTACAATAGTCACACCATATCACAAATGTGTATCTAAATTATGTTTATGGCCACATTATAAGGGTATTATATGTGACCAATACATTCAACATAGTCACATTGTGATTCATGTGACTATTATTAACAGCAAAATGTGAACTCAGTTATCATTAACCTTGATATTAGTCACATTGAGTGTCTATGTGACTAAATTCAAGATGTTATATATGGTCACATGAAGTATTTATTTAGGTGTCAAAATGATAAGAGTCATATTTTGTCACACATTATTTAAGTATAGTCACAATTTGATACATATGGTCACACATTTGATATTCAATGCATGAATTGAGTTTAGACTATTAATTAGTCATGACTCTTCATTTGCCCCATTCGAATTTACAATGATGGGATTTTTATGGGTGTGTTTCAAGCTGATTTGTTTTGTCACACGTCCCGAATTAAAAGTGACTAAACAATCGAAATATTTACCAGTTACCCTCTAGTCACATTACACAAATGTGAGACATATATTTTCTAAAATGGTCACGTAAATATGTTACCATGTGACAGTTCAAAATCGAGCATTTGTGACGAAAGGCCATATCTGTACTAGTGCGAAGAAAATGAGCAAGTCACGAATTCGTCAGGAAAAGAGACCCACGAAAATATATATAGGATTACACTTGTGACGGCGTCACGTTATGGTTATGACGCCGTCATCCCGCCGTCATTAGGGTTTCGTCTATAGGTTTGTTGCCGTTGTGACGCCAACATGTTGTAATGTGTGACGCCGTCAGCTACTGTTCTTTGGGTGGTGACGCTGTCAGCTCTCAGACCTTCATAATCATTTGAGCCGTCACGTGTAAAATATTCATCAAATCTTCATGCCAAAATACAAGTGACAGTGTCACGTTATAGCTTGTGACCCCTTTCTTGTTATTTTATTTTATTTGCATTAGTAGTTATTTGGGTTAGTTAACTAGCAACTAATTCCGCCCACTCATTCAAAACCCGAGATTTTTACTTGCTTTCCTAAAAATATAAAAATACAAAAAGAATCTTCCCTCACCCCTAGACCTATTAGAGTAGCTTTTCAATCCTAACGACACTATTCCCGCAGAGAACGATCAATCCCCCGGTACTTGCCACTACACTATACTACATCGGTCAGGTACACTGCCTGGTGGGGATTGCAAGCTTCTCAAGATCCCTTGAGAAGTAAAACCCTAGTGCATGGTCGCAATCCCGCGCATCATATTACAAGTTATCAAGCTATTGTCTAAGAGCAGCTTCATCTTGGGTAGACTTGGTTTGCAGCTTTGAACACTTTGTACTGAGTGTGCTTGAACCTCCACTGTCTTGTTAGCTTGAGTATTCTTATTACGTCTTTCAATATAAATGTTATTCTGTTGAATTGCAGTTGTCAAATACTCGTTATTGCATAAAGACTTGTTCATAAAACCTATTACATGAAGAAATGTAAAATACAAGTATAATTCTAACAAAACAATGAATCTAGAGACTCTTTCTTCATCTTCCCCTGAAATTTCTTTGACAACTTCTTACGCTTCGCTTTCTTTTCACCTTCATCAGAAGAATAATCACTTTTAAAAGACCGTTTTATCATCTTCCCCTTGAATTTCTTTGACACCTTCATACGCTCATCGCTTTAACAATTTAACCCACGCCTAGATATAACACACTACAACAACCAAGTGACCAACTGACAAATCCATGCTCGACAATTTACCTGAGAAACTTAAAAACAAAGCTGGAGGCATCCTCACCCAAGTTGTTTCTGACATCAAACCATATTTCCTGTCAGAGACCGATGCCAGGCATTACGAAGACGTATAACTTTGTCGCACCTTATCTGATCATGGTTGTTGTCATATGGATCATGTTCTACTGCTGCTGTTCTAGACATGGGGCAAGGAATCGTTTCGAAAGAGACCCTGGAAGGTATTTTCGAAACAATCGAAGATGTTCTGATAGATAAGCTAATAAGCTACTTAAATATTGTGCACTTTTTGCACAATATGTGTGTGATTTTGTAATCTTTTGGTTTAGATGTAATATTAAGTTCGTAACTCATGGTTATTATAATTGTCTTTGTTTATGATTTATGCATAAATGGTATGAGACCTACGCACCAGATCATGTTACTGTTATTCTATTTTTTGTCTAATTTAAGGCTGAAAAAAGTGACGGGTGAGCCACTCACTGTCACCTCAGCTTTCTCTCCTCTCACTTCCACTAGTCTCCATACCTCACATTTCATTAAAATACCTATTTTATACAAAATATACCTCCACTAAATACTCCCTACACACTCACAAATAAAAAAATAAAAAATAAATAAAAAAATAAAAAATAAATAAAATAATAATAATAATAATAATAATAATAATAATAATAATAATAATAATAATAATAATAAAACAATAGTGGAACCAAATTTGTGAGAACCAAACCTTGGTAAGTAACTCACCAAACTCACTACCACTCCGCATAACCTAATGGAGGGTTCAGCATTGCTTTGAATGGTTTGTCATCATGATGTCTTGTATTTTTTACAAATTATTTAACACCTTTAACTAAAGGGAAAGAACATATTAGGATGTTAAAGTAAACGAGAGTATAATATAGGATGGCGACGCCGAAGACCTCAGCTCTATGCCTCTCCTTTTAATAAAGTAAAGACTAAGGAAGACCATTGGCACGCCAATAATTGCATTGACTAAATAGAAAGACTTTTCGTATTGGCTAACTATTGTGACTCACTGTATCAACCATGGCTGTCAAGATCGCGATCCCGCGCAGGATCGTTTTTGTCTTTGCAAGATCGAGATCGATAGGATCGGATCGCGATCCTACGATCCTACCAATTTGTCATATTTTGTGAACAAATGATATACGAGTCAAACTGTTTTATATTTTCTACTCAACGTCAAAGATAAATTCATATAATATCCTCTTGAAAATGACAAAGTTCAAATTTCAAACACCAAAGTAATAGTAAAACACAAAAAAGTCAAGTTTCAATCGTTACATTAACGATTTAGTGGAATAATATTACATAACATAGGTCCTAAATGTCTCAAAACATACGAGCCATCAACATGATTTCAAGAAAACAAACGTTTCATAAGTGGCATTCCAAAACGTACCCTTTGATTAGTTTAATAACAGTTTCATAAGTGACAAATTGGTAGGATCGTAGGATCGCGATGATGCGATCCTACCACGATCAACATTAGAAATTTAATATAATGTCCTCTAATATAGCATCTACTCAAGAAAAAACTACTAATTTATTGTCTAACAATACATTCCTCAGGATTTCCAAACATCAAACCGAAATTTCATGCAAGATAATTCATACTCTTCAATCTTCATAATGTCACATGCAAGAAAAAGAAACCAAAACAAGCAAAAGTAACATAATTAAGTCGTTACAGCTCCATTACAAACAAGCAAGAAAAATCATACAAACGATTTATTTTTCTTAACACGCATGAAATAAAACCACAAAATATTAAACATAACTTATGGGGTTGTACCGAAATAAAACACAGGTAATTAACTAGTAAACAAAATTATTAGGCTGGCCGCGAAGATCACGAAAATAGCCTCTAGGGTTACCTTCAAACGCTGATCTCGACATCTTCATAGGAAACCTACCTGGTGCTCTCATCCTCGGCCCGCTCCTTCCTGACGATCTTCTACAGCAGCAGCATAAACATCGAAAAATAGATCGAAACACAGACTTCACAACGTTAAATAAGCCAACGATAATACTGGATATGCATGACCACAAGCAACACCAGCAGCACAGCCACGTGATCAAGACAATAAGAACAATGAGATACGGTGTGGAGCCACTGAACAAGCGGTGGATTAGCTCGTCCCGGTCTTCTGGTGGGAATTTTTGGTTGAATAAATTGATTAGGTTTTGGAAGAAGTTGCTGATGGTTGAGATGATATCGGAGAAGATGTCGCTGGCGGAGTTGTTTAATGTTTCTGGCGAGTCGTTGGGTAAGAAGATCCCCCTTAGCTTTAGTTGCACTGTGGTTGTCATCTCTACTCTCTAGTGGTAGGATGTGTATTCTTTTGCAATAACACTTTGCTATCTAATATATGTGAACTCTAAATAATTTATGATAATACTATCAGACTAAAATAGTTCCTTGGTTATGACTCAAGTGTCATTTTCTGCCCCACTACATTTTGAATTTGAGATTCTAGCAAGTTTACTGTAATTTTGATTATCATCCCCTTTTTAATAAAATATTACTAATAAGAATCTAGCAAAAAGATAGATAAGAAAAGAGATAATTTCATATATATTCAATCCAAATACAAAAATGTTATATATAATGTTTACGTGTGGTTCGTAAGTAAGGATTAGTCGGCGAGATGTAATTAATAGTATGTTTGACTTCCCTTATTTGATAAAAACCCCAAGATAAGAGTGTTTATCAAAACCCAGGGTAATGCTCACATATATAGATTAAGGTTTAGTATGTCTGTGAAATGAAGAAGATGAACCTGATCATCTGTTAGGAAATACATCTCTATCTATAGTGATGTATTTGTGGTATTACTAAGTTATTTAACTATTTGTTAGTCGAACAACTTAGTAAGATGTCTAAGATATAGTTTACCAGTTAACACTTAATCTTTTATATAATAAAACAAAACCCTTATTGGAAATTTTTCATTTCAAAAAAATTCGAACCATACCTTATTTAGTAATAATTTTATTTAAAAAAAAAATTATTTTCTTATTAAGTAACATTTTATATTTATCCATAACACAAGTAGAAGATAAATACAAAAAATATCGATAAGATATTTTAAAAAAAATTATTTCTTATTAGTGTAAATTGTATATTTATCCACAACACAAGTAGAAGATAAATACAAAAAATATAGATAAGATCAATTAACAATATGATAAATTTTTAAGTATTATTCAAAAAAAAAAAAAAAAAAAAAAAAAAAAAAAAAACCCTGCGCGTGCGCGGGCATTATAACTAGTATGAATGAACAATTAAAACACACAAGTATAATTGGGAAATATCTTTATTAATGTACTATAATTGTCACAAATATCACTTCCGCGTAGAGAACAAAAAAAATAGCTTTTCTGTACACTAAAGTTGACACTTTTGTCTTTCTTTGTGTGATAAGGATAAAAAAAAATTCTTTGATGACTATTATATACTTGAATTTTTGAAAATTGCATCCAATATCCTTTGGCTAAATTACATAAATGGTCCTTGTTGTTTAGAGAAAAGTTTTTTTTTTCAAAAAATTTTTTTTGAAAATATTTTTTTTCCGAATTTTTTTTTTCAGAATTTTTTTTCTCGAAAATATTTTTTCCCCGAAAATATTTTTCTTTCAAAAATATTTTTTTTTCGAAAATAATTTTTTTTCAAAAATAATTTTTTTTTGAAAATATTTTTTTCCCGAAAATATTTTCCTTCGAAAATAGTTTTTTTCCAAAATATTTTTTTTTCAAAAGTATTTTTATTTTCGAAAATACTTTTTATTCAAAAAAAAATTTTCGAAAATATTTTTTTCTGAAAATAATTTTTTTTAAAAATATTTTTATTTTCGAAAATATGTTTTTTCCGAAAATATTAAAAAAAAATAATTTTAAAAAAAATTTGAGAAAAAAAGGAATTTAGAAAGAAAAAAATGGGGGACGGTGGACGCAATTTTCTTTAAACAACAGGGACCATTTATGTAATTTAGCCTAAGGACGGTGGATGCAATTTTCGCAAACCCACAGGGACTATTTTTGTAATTTGGAAAGGTAAAATAGTCATAATACACAAAGAAAGACAAAAGTGTCAACTTTAGTGTACAGAAAAGCTATTTTTTTTTGTTCACTACGCGGAAGTGATATTTGTGGCAAGTATAGTACATTAATAAAGATTTTTCCCAGTATAATTTTCAATGTTAAACTTTTATATGATATAAATAAAAGAATTATACCCAAGTGTTTATAGAATAACACTTAGGATTGAATAATATGTATGTGTGTGATCTCCTCACTAACCTTAAACAGAGACCAAAGTATGTGTTTAAGTAAGAACTATTCTAAATCAAAAGATTATAAAATATAGGACTTAGTTCTATTTGAAGAAGGAAAACAAGCTATTGAAAGTGCATAAAACGTTTAATACAAGAGATGTTTTTCCTTCATTACAACACTCTATTTATAAGTGGGGACAAAGTGAAAACCCATGAGGTAAAGGATACGTTTCATCATCTGATAGGCAAAAGTACATCTTGTACTTTTGCCAATGTACTTTTGTCTTTATTCCTAGTATAGCACCAACATACTTTTGGTGGAACAGTGATGACATCTGTTTTATACCTTTACCGACTAAAGTAACATTTTGATTTTTTGATAAGTAACTTTCACTTATCTCTTCAAAATGTTTCACCCCTATTTATTAGAGAGTAAAACATCCTACAAAATGTTTAAGTCTCAGAATGTCTTCAGTGAGTTGAAGAGATCTTCAGTGAGCCAGTGTGTTATTGTCATTACAAACTGACTCCATCATCCCGATCCCTATCTTCACTCTTTAAGTACCACCTCGGTTTGTGATGAGTCTTCCTTCTTAGACTCTGAAGGATTTCTTAAGAATGACTTACTGAAAATCATGCCTTCAGGGACTTATATTTTCCTTAGGTTATTTTTCATTCAAATCTATACTACAAAAGTGGGCACTGAATTGGCCCAATAGTATTTAGGGTTTTGGGATGTCGTAGGATTAGATCCAACAACTCTGCAAGACCCACGTGGAGGTTATCCCATTAGGAGATAAAAATAACACGTGGTCATGTATTTTTGGTCCTTGATGCAGAGGAATCCTCATACGAGGTACTATGACGGATGTAATGTTCGCCGCACCAACATTACACCTATCTTTATGACACACGTGTTCATAGTACAGTAACGATAAGAAATGACAACTCACAAGACAGTTGTAGCCTGGACTGGAATAATGTACCCTTGCATGGCCTGGTAGATGTTCTCATACATCATATTATACTCGAAATATAAGTTTTGAAATGCATGTGTTTTACAACATCTTTTGAGTAAATACGACATGTTGATGTTTTAGTTGGTAGTATGAAAATGACCAATAATCCAATTACGGCATATTATAATGGGCAAATTATTAAAAAAAGAATCATACTTGCCATAGTTTCGTCTTCAGGGTAGCGAACAATTTTTTTTACTTTTGAGGGTAATTTTCTTTCAAATTCATCCTCTTTAGGGTATTATGTAACATTTTTGCCCTTCGGGAAAAAAAAAATTCTATTAGCTAAGAGGAGCAAAAATGTTCAGAAATTTCGCAAAATACCCTAAAGAGGATGAATATGAAAGAAAATTACCCTCAAAAGTAAAAAAACTTGTTCGCTACCCTGAAGACGAAACCATGGCAAGTATAATACTTTTTTTAATAATTTGCCCTATTATAATACACTTTTAGATCAATGGTCCAATCTAACCAAAGACAATGTTACTGCATGGTACTAGTATTAGCTCTTGGATCAATAATCCAATCTAACCACGTTGGTTAAACAATTCTATGCCAATTGACAATTTACAAGTTCGAACAAATATTTATATCTTCCATGTGTAAGTCATTTCTTTAAGGCTTCAAATCAACCTGGTTTTTAAACATATGAAGAATGCAGGTCGCAGTTTACACCACCACATTATATATATATATATATATATATATATATATATATATATATATATATATATATATATATATATATATATATATATATATATATATATATATATATATATATATATATATATATATATATATATATATATATATATATATATATATATATAGGGGGCGTTATTGTGGTATACACTTATAAAGTGGGATACAATAGGTACAGTTGTGGATCGTCGGATCAAGATTATTAGATCAAAAAGAAATATAATTGATGAGTGGCATATTTGTAATTAAATGTAAGATGCAGGGCACTATGTATCAATTTTAATAAAAAAAAANAGCCCTTCCAAATTTTAACCAAACCACAAACAGTTGTTGCGTCAGTGCAAACCATAATTAAGTGACAAATATATTCAGAGCCTCGTCACATACCGAACATCTGTATAGTGTACGTCAATAATTTCCCTTTGCATCGAGGTCACGTCTATTAGGTAAACGATCCAAATAGACATGCCAAGTATTGATGTCGATCTTTTGAGGAAGTATATGGTTCTATCAGCCGAAAAGAGGGTGAAAGTTTCAATTTCTTTCTGGTGGGAGAGATGGTGAAAACTTTTGAAAGGTTTAGGTGACACTCCTGCTATCAAGTTTGGTAGAAGGTCCTTTAATAAAGTTCTGCAGTTCATAAATTGGAGCTAATTCTAGCTCATCCTTTGCAGGCCAACGCTAAGCCTGATTTGTACAATTTGGCTTAAGAATAAGTTCACATCTATTGCTTATATTATACATATATAGTGGGTGTAATTTTAAAGCATACAAAGAAACATCTTTTTAATACTTTCTTAAAAACATCAAACCAAAATGCAGTGGATCAAACATTCTTAAGAGAGTTTATGAAGTTTAAGGTGTGGTTGTGGAAGATTATTGGCTATGTTATCCCAAACACAAAATAATACCAAACGATTCCTTTATCAAATAGGAAAATATGACCAACTTTTTTTAACAATGCCAACGAGTCTTAAAGCTTCAACAATTCAACAACGTTATCAAACATTTTTTTTATTTGAGATCCAAACATCTTTAACTAGAAAACAAAATCATTAGGCTGATCACGAAGATCACGAAAATAACCTCTAGGGTTACCTTCAAATGCAGACCGCTTTAAACTCATCCACGATCTACCAGGTGCCTTCATCATCCTCTCGGACGATCTTCCGCAGCAGCATAAACAACGGAAAAACGATCGAACAATGTTACAGCATCCAGAGATAATGCTGGAAATGCATGAGTACAAGCAACTCCCACAACACAACCACGTGATCAAGACAATGCCAATGATGAGATACGGTGTGGAACCACTGAACAAGCGATTGATCAGCTTGTCACGGTCTTCTTGTGGGAACTTTTGGTTGAATACATTGATTAGGTTATAGAAAAAGTTACTGATGGTGGATGTGATGTCGGAGAAGATGTCGGCAAGGGAGTTGGTAATTGGTGCCGATGAGTCGGTGGGCAGGAAGATGCCCCTAAGTTTTAGTTGCACTGTGGTCGTCATTTTTAGGAGTCGGATGTGCTTTCTGTTGCACAACCCTAGCCATTTTATAAGTGAACTTTTAGGGTATTCAAAATTTTTGGAAGCTTTACATTACACGCCAATAAACTTTCATCTTGAACTTTTTCAAAACATTTTGATCGGTTGAAATTTTAAAATTTACACATATGGGAATGGATCCAGTAAGAAGAAAAATTAAAATGAGAAGAGTGAGAAGAATTTCTAACCACACAATTTAAATAAGAGGGAGAAATTTTAGGGGAGATGCATCTATTTTTGTAGGTGCATCTCAAATGTGTGATTGTGGTTTCTTCTCATCCTTCTCATTTTAGTTTTTCTTCTTATTTGATCCTAACTCTTACACATATTTCAAAACAACCCAAAACTTCGTGAGATTGTTACATTCTCGATATTAATTTTGAGATCTTAAATCAGGTTAAGGATAGAGATGAGTTTCGGAATGTAGATTGGTCACATTATTGACGGGACTTCTTAAACGTTACGTGTACTATTTTTGGTGGTCGTGTTTTCATGCATTGAAACTTGCTTTTATTGTCATTTCTTTTACCGATTGAAATACATTAACATGAACAAGGCAATCACATTTTCTCACAAAGAAAACAGCAAGCCCTAGTTCCAAATGAATTTTTTGCTTTGATCTTATTGTAAGCCTCACACTTTATTGTGAAAAAACATAATCTATAAAGTTCAAGTCACCTTTTAAAGCAGCTTTATGTTACCTTTAAAGGATTCGATCTAATCCATTATTATAAGTAAACTTTGTGTACTGTCTTTTAAAAATCTTTTAATTCAAATATATAATTCTACAATTCTTCATAGTTACCGAATAGTTAACTAACTGTACAAAAAACTAGTAATCTCATATCATATCCAGTTAATTAATTATCCACTAATAACACATAAGTTAATGCCGTATAAATTGTTTTCATACTTGACCATTTTCTTTGATATTATTTTCCTTATTTGACAATTCGGAATCAACATAACTGGCACTGCAACATCTGGCCCCATTGACGAGGACTTTTTGAGCGTTTTGACGAGGACTTGTCCTCGCTAAAGACCTTTGGCATGTCTCTGCCAAAAAGTACTCGCCTATACCTAGTCGCTAATCCATTTGACGACGACGGAAGGGTTGGCTGGAAAAATTAGAGGGAAACAATTAACCAAAATTAAAAGTTGTGGGAAAAATGAAATTGGGTCAACCTTTTGTCCTCGCCAAAGGGTTTAGTTGAGAATTTCCTCCGCTTTCTTTCAGTCGAAGTCTAAAAATGAGTTTTTTTTTATCGTTTTGTGGGTTTTGACGACGACATGGGTGTCCTCACCATAACCTCCGTCGCCCATCCCACCTTTTGTTGTAGTGTGGTTAGGCTTTCTAACATGGCATAAGTATTTTGAAATTTTTCACGGATGTATTATGAAAACGGGGCAAAAAGAAGGAAGTAGGAGAACATAAGATATTTCTCATTCTTTTAATACGTCAGCACAAACATGTCAATATTCGATCGTAAGTTATGTCACGTTAGATAATTGATCGGTTATGCCGATTTCTAGTAAAAAAATTAGAAAATAATAATAATTTTAGAGGGTGTTTAAGCTTATATATAGGTTTATGAGCTTATTTAATTTCGGCTTATATTTCATAAGTTTTAATTTTCCGGATTATTTGGCGATTTATGGGCTTATATAAGTTTATTATAAGCCTATAATAAACTTATATAAGCCCACAAATCTCCAAAAAAGCCAGAAAATTGAGGCTTATGATATATAAGCTGAAAAACAAAAAATACGCTCATAAGCCACATATAAGCTTAAACAAACACCCCCTTAGTCCACAAAAAATACGTTAATAGCTAAAACAGTTTAATAAGAAGTTTATTTTTAAGTTGCATTGAAAAATACATGTTTAAAAAGAAGTTTATAATGTTACCCCTACAATTTAAGTTACGTTACAATTAAGTACGAATTAAATTGCTTGAACAAAACTGAGATTACACGTAGAAAAACCCAATCCTAGTTTCTGATGTAATTTACATGAGAAGCAGTCTAATTCCTATTTCCTAGACGCAATTACGTAATTTAATTTCCTAGTTCCTAAATGCATGCACATATTTCCTAAAAGTATTCGGTCGTAGACAAAAAGAGAGGTTCGTGCATTTGTATCTAGGAATTTGGGTTGGGAACATACAATGGCGATTCTCCATATATAGAGTTTAAAGATTGTCAACATATTAACTAAGTGGCACGATTGTCCATTCCACAAAAGGTGTGAATTGGCGGGAACACTCTGACCCCGGGTGCCTTTTGGCACCAGCCATTGTCTGTCGGTCTGTTCTACAAGGAATAGCTCCACGATTGTATTAAAGTACATAAAGGCTAGGTATTTTTTTTCTAGGAGTTGCTTAGTTAGTTTAATAGTATATACAACAATAAAAATACGCAATCATGATGTGGAGAGGTATATGTAGAAAATCATATGACTCGAGCCCAGTGGCGGCCCTGAGGATTTGAGTATCCAGTGCGAGCCAAGAAAAAAATGCCCCTAATTCCTAGCAAATTTTTTTTTTTTAAATGATAACTAATGTTATAACAATTAATTATATCCATAACAAAATCAAGTATTAAAAATACATACCATAGTAGTTAACCGATGATTCGTGAAGTTCTCCTAGCATTCTTCATAGCAAATTGGTTGATTAGCTCTTCACAGTTTAAAAATTTTCCAAAAATTTGTGCCCCATTCGAAAATGTGCCCTGTGCGGGAATCGGGTTTGCACCCCCTCCGGGCCTCCCCTGCTCGAGCCTCTCAAATATGACTATAGATCGATAGGCACACTACAAAAAATAGTGCTACTCTCCACACTTATTTTGCCACGGTATAGTTAACTGTAGAGTTTATTTTATATGAAATCATAATTTTGCTACATTTATAGGTGTTACAAATCTTTAAAAAAAATACTCCACCTATATAAGTGTGGACAATAACAATAACGCTACATTTATAATTGAAGGAAAATAAATTCTTAAAATGCCACACTTATAAGTGTAAGAAAACACTTAAAAATGCTACACTTATAAATGAAAAAAAAAAAAAAAAAAAAAAAAAAAAAAAAAAAAAAAAAAAAAAAAAAACCACATTAATAATTGTAGAAAAGCCACAAAATAAGTCTTTATCCATTCTATCCACAAAAAATGATACACTTTTTACTACTGCATTACATTACTGTTCTTGTTGATAATAAAATAACCATTCTACACTTTCTCCCTTATATATAAAAAAGCCACAAAATCAAAATAACCATTCTATCATGTTCCAACATAAAATCAAACCCTAACTTTTAATCACAATGTAATCTGCGATAGGGAACTACGCAATCACTAGGTCCGTTAATCGTTGCCGTAATCACTAGGTCCGTTAATCGTTGCCGTAATCACCGTGGTTTCGTAATCGTCGCCGTGGATCTGTAATCGCCGCCGTACATTACTGTTCCGATTATCAGGTCAATTCGATAACGATTATTATTATGTGTTTTGTGAAGTAGTTTAGGGATATAACGATTCGGTCCGGATTATGTTTGGTTGAATTGTATGTTAGTTAATCGTTATCGAACTGAAGGTGTTATATTCTGTTGATTAGTTGAGTTGTTAACTGTTACCTGTATCAGTTATATGTTAGTTAATCGTTATCGAATTGTTGTCTGCTATTGTACAAGTATTTGTTAGTTGATTGTGGTAGAAGTGTTGTTTGTGAATGAGTCCAGGTGTTATGTACAAGTACTTGTTAATCGTTAGCAAATCATGAAATCGCTCATTTGTGCAATTATTGATGAAAGAATTTTTGATAGAATCAGCTTTAATAGTTATAACTCGATTTTTTAGCTAGTGTTAGGATGTTTAAGAGTAAAGGAACAAAAAAAGTTATAGTGAAAATGACTCGAGTTTAATAATTGTGTTCCTTTTTTTTGGTAATCGAGCAACATGAGAGCTTGTTGTTGTAGATGATTTGTTTGTGTAGCATGTTTAGGATGTGTGTCAGTCCCACCTTACCACATTGAGGTCTAAGTCTGAACGCAAGTCTACACAGTACACATACTTAAGAGTTACATTGTGCTTTAAGTTTTCGGCCTATATATAAAGGCTATTAAGACTTTTGATTAGCTGTAATAAGTTTCAGAAGACAATGCCAAACACCCCTTAAGCTGTCAATTTCTTAAAGCAGAATTCAGTGATCACGTTTATATCGAGTTTAAACAATGCCTTTGAATCATGAGTGATAAGAACCTTCATTCATCAACAACCTTTAGGTAAGTTATACTCATATCAAATGTGACTTTTACAACAATAGCTGGTAAATTTGACCTTATATAATCAGAATCGCAATCACTTTTTTTTTCAAGCTATCTGAACCGAGTATGCTGGCACTGTTTCAGTCGTCTGTCTAAACACCTGTAAGAAACTAGGAATGCTGGTAGGATGTAATACGCGCATTGAGTTATCTAGTGGAAAATCATGTATAGATTCCGGTTGATGATGTTGCATTGTAAGGTAGAACAACAGTTGTAGAAATGGTGTATGGCGTATGATTGATAAAAAGATTGATTCTTTTAGCATTGAGTTTTCTTTAGTAGATATGGCTGACAGCGAACTACAAAGGATTAGGACTTGATAAATAGCAATCTTGTTTGTCTTAATTTCTTGTGCAATTGTGAATGCGGAAAATAGTGCACTATTCTCTCTTTTGAAGCGGACTAAGAAAGAATTTGAAAAAACGTGCAACATTTGCTCCAATTGCCATGCCTAGATTTACTAATAACTTAAACTTTATTAGTTCACATACAAACCACTCTTTTCCTGTCTTTTTACTTGTTTAAATGCTTCGTTGGACACATTAGTCCTTTCAATTCTATTACATTATACTGAGATTATAGGTAGATACAGTGGAAAAGGACGAGAATACTAAAAACAACAGAACAGTGGATAACGAACATGTCATGCATTCAGTTAGAGACTGATATATTAGATAGTGCATGTGTACCTTTGTCCAACGACTACTATCTTCCTTCTTTAGGACCACGATTGTTTCAATCGTTTCAGGAGATTCTATTTTCCAATTTAAGAATGTGCCAATTTAGGAATGTGCGAGAGGGTGTCTGAAGCTCTCTTTTCATGAGACCAAAATTGACCATTCTCTTTTCTTGTCATAGCAGATGGACTGATGTATGATACTTGCAGAATCATACTTAGCAGATTCTATCAAGTGTTTGATGCCTTGTGCTCTAGGCATGCCCGGGAATTTCGGGTCGACTATGTCTAGGTGGTGGAGTGAGACTAATGAAGTTACTGGATGACTGATGAGCTATTAGTGAGCATTGCTACCACAGTAGGTGGTGAAATTAATCGTGCTTTGGGTTTCCTTCAGAATTTTGGTTTGAGAGGGGATATCAAACAACTTGCAGTTGTAAGTAGCGTACTAATTTGGAAAACTTGACAGTAGTTTTATTGACTGATATCACAGTAGTTTTATTGACTGATATCATTCTAATCTTGCAAAATGTCACAAGTAATATGCCTTTTTTCTTTTCCTTTTTAGGTTTGTGGGAGCTTGTTAATTGCAGCAATCATCGAACCTGGTGTAACTTCTGGACTGTTATATACATAGGTAAGATTTTGGAACTTCTCTGTTCAGCTTATGACATATACAAACTCTAAATTTTCTTTATTAACTTTCACCATTATATCCTGCTATCATACAAACTCTAAGATTTTGTAAATGTTTGTTAGATGGTTTGAGTTAATTACTATTAGTACCTTGTTAGAATAGTAAGCGGAAAAAGGCTTTGATTTTGGTTCTTAATTTTTGTCTGGACCAGATTTGTGAGGTCTGTAATTATTTTGGAGATGTTCAACTAACTTAGTTTGGTATAATCTTGTATTTAAGTGAGAGATCTTATGAATGTTCTCGGCCTGAGCTTTGTTAATCCATGATTAAATATAAGATACGGTTGGGGGTATCTTGATTTGGTGAATATGGACTTTATCCAAATTCATGCCTAAGATAGATGCGGTTATCAGTTTGAATCGAATTCCACTAAGGGATTAGTGATATAGGCATATAGGCGGGATTGGGTACTGTTATTGTTGTTGCATATAGCAAAATAGCTCGAATGCTTGCAATTTGCAAATGCATAAAAGGTGAGATATGCCAAATTGTTGTTTGGAGTTCTTTTTGTGCCAGCACATGCGCACTTACATGTATTATTGCTTGTGATTGAGAAGATATAACATAATTGATTTATGTATAAGTGGAATACTACCAGTTCTGGACTAGCTCTAAGACAGTGGTTAAAGGGGGTTATGGGTATTTTGGCATGGTGAATATCAATTGCTGTGTGTCGATATTTTGTGCATCAGCTTCAGATTTAAAACTCTCCCTGTTTGGTGAAATATCAGATATTTAATTGAATATGAAGAATCATCATACTTACTAATAACTTCTCTAAAAGGCTAAGTAAAGTCACCGTTAGTTCTAGCTGGAGCTTCTCATGCGAAGAGAAGCTCTTGGAAATTGGAATCCTTTAAAGGTTTTCCATATTATAGTTTTAGGCGTTCCCTGTGCCTTCCGCTTTTACCAAAATGACGATCTCCAATGCAAGAGCCTAGAACTGTTTGCATCGTACACTTCAGTATGGCACGTGCAAAGTGATGTCAGCGCCACATNAAATATTGCCTTAAATCGTTCCTTTTGTCATTTTAGGTACTTTGGATAGGAATTCTGGAAAAGGAAGCGTTTTGGACGTTTTTGGAGCATAAAAGTGAAGAAAACGACAAAGTCTCAAAATATGCTGGAAATTATACCTGACGGCGTCACGCTTTACCAGCTGACGGCGTCACTCTTTGACAACAAGGTGGATTATTTTTGCACTAGACGCCCCAGAAACATTTTGGAGATTTAACACGTGACGGCGTCACGTGTTACTGGATGTAGGTCGTCATGCTATAGCGTAAAGGGAGACGGCCCAGAGAAGTTTATAAGGGGACGGCGTCAGAGTTGGATCTGAGCAATCCGAGGATGTTTTGGCGGCGAGGTGACGGCGTCACACCCTATAAGGTAACGCCGTCAGATTGTAAATTCTATATATATTCGTCTAATTTTCATTCATTAGTGTGCAACTTTTGGGAAAAAAAACCCTAGCTCGCGTTTTACAGTATTTTTAAGGGTCTTTCACCCTTGAAACTTGGATGTTTAATTAAAGATAAGTCCTTTTCCAAATCAATCAATATGTCTATGTGTTGTTTGATTATATCTTATGCTTGTCTTTCAATTAACATGCTAGGCTAGGTCTTTATAGTGTTTGCTTGGATCTAATGAAACCTAGCTATTGATTATATGTTGTTGGTTTGTTTGTGATTGTTGTGGGTGGGTGAAGTCGATGTTAGGCTAGAGAAAACTGGCTAACCTCCTATACAGTAACTTGCTTGAACGTCTTAAGAAACTTGAATCGGATGTGTACTACGATTATATGGTTGTATTTAATGCATGAGCGAATTCTAATGATCCCATGTTAGGAGCTTTTAGTCGGTTTGACATATGAGTGAAGTAGGAGCTTATAGAGTTAGGGAAGATCGTATACGGCCCTACGAATGGTTTAAAGGAATACAACCCGTCATCCACACAATTACAACAAACCAATTAACATGTAAAAGATAGCTAGGGAGTAAGGAAATCTATGTAAACACATATTTCTCTCATATAAGTTTCACAACCATTTACTTTTTCTTGTTATTTTATTTTAATTGCAAAAGTAGTTATTTGGGTTAGTTGACTAGCAACTAATTCCGCCCACTCTTCCAAAACCCGAGATTTTTACTTGCTTTCATAAAATACAAAAAAATACAAACAGAATCATCCCTCAACCCTTAGACCTAATTAAAGTAGCTTTTCAAGCGTAACGACACTATTCCCCGAGAGAACGATCAATCCCCCGGTACTTGCCACTTCACTATACTACATCGGTCAGGTACACTGCCTGGTGGGGGTTGTAAGCTTCTCAAGATCCCTTGAGAGGTAAAACCTAAGTGCAAAGGTTGCAAAACCCACGCATCAAGTTTTTGGCGCCGCTGCCGAGGAATAATTATTGTTTAGGTTGAAAATTTTATTTTTACTTAGGTCTACTCATTAGAATCTTTTCTAGTGAGATTTTTATTTTTATTTTTCTAGGTTTTCCTTTAGTCTATCTTTCTCTTTGTGTCTCTGTTCGTTTTAGGTTTGTCTCCATGGATTTTGAGAATCGGCGTTTAGAAGTTAGCAAGAGGCTTGTAACGTGTAAACGAAGAGAGAGGGAAATTAACACATTTAAGGAACTCAATAAACCACTCCAAATGAAAGTTGAGTTCACAAATCTTTCCCCAACCCCTGAGGAATTAAGTTACCATAGATTCCTCTTACAACACCCGTGTCCCTTGAAATATAGGAAGAAGCCATGGATTAGGAAGCATAACTATAGAAACATCAAAGTTCCTTGCATGGTTGGATACATGTTTAGAGAGCATACATACATTGACTTAAAAGCACCCATGAATATTATGTCTAGGCTCTACTACAACTGGATTATGAATGAAAGGTTAAACCCCAGAAAAGACCCTTATAACCCTAAGCGATGGTGTAATTTTGTTAGAAGGGTAGAGGAGGTATACATCTTCATAGGGAACTTCACTTATCAATGCGACTTTGTAATCTTATAAGATGTTAGAGGTATTATAGACCCATGTTTAGGAGAAATTGTTCTAGGGCGACCTTTTGTTGAAGCAACTGAGATGCATTGTGATCATGATAAGGGAACAGTTCAGTTTGCTAATGGGACAGAAAAGATCACTTTTATGATGCCTCATATNCTTATAAGATGTTAGAGGTATTATAGACCCATGTTTAGGAGAAATTGTTCTAGGGCGACCTTTTGTTGAAGCAACTGAGATGCATTGTGATCATGATAAGGGAACAGTTCAGTTTGCTAATGGGACAGAAAAGATCACTTTTATGATGCCTCATATGAGGGTAGAATTGAAGGACATTGAGAATTTACCAGTCGATGTGATTCGACCTTATGAGATTAAGGGTGACGGAATTAGTGATGATGTTTACTATGAGAGGAAGCAGACATACTATTCAGGATGCATGAATTTAGGCCCTGAATACAAGCGTGATGAAAATTGGATTAAGATTTTTGAGTTGGCGTGAAAGTTGAAAAAGAAAACGTATAGTGACTTTGAGTCTAGCTACAAGACTCGTTAATAAAGAAAAGCGCTTCTCGGGAGGCAACCCAAGCTTTATTTGTTTTGTGTGTTTGTTTATTTGAATTTATTTGTTTCCATATGTATGTTTTATTTTTGTTGTTATTGATTCATGTTTCAAATTAAAATTGTGAAAATGCTTTATTTTGTTTTTAACTTCGTCTTAACTACATATAAAGGTATTTTGCAAAAGATAAGTGTAAGGGAAATCTAAATTTGTTTATAAGAACGAATTGGAACATGAATTGTAACGATATAAAATGAACATACATATTAGTATTTGTTTGAGTCAAATGCTTGTAGCGAGTCATAATGAAATTTTACAGGATTCCAAGAATTTAGGTAATTGTTTTTCCAGAAATTTTCCGGAAACTAAACATAAGGATTCTGTCAGATCAATTCTGACGGCGTCAGGCATTAAACCCTGAAGGCGTCAGGCTTTGATTCCAGAATAAGTTTTTAAAATTTAGTTTTTTTGCCGGATTATAAAAATTACTGCATCTTTAATTCCAGGAATCTATAAAATTTTCATTCCACAAGCATTATATCCATATATAGAATTTGCCGCCGATTTTACGCAAGGTTTGCCTAGATTGTTTTCTCAGGTTTAACAGGTTACGTTGGACAAGAAGATGAAAATGGAATCAAGTTCATGACATCAAGCTTTTGGAGTCACTTTGATCTTGGAACTTTTACATCATCTTGGAAGAAGATCTAACCATGTTACCACACGATCCATATCAAACGAATCAGGGGAGTATTTGGTTTCATCTTTCATTTTCATTACTTTTACATCTTTTATGTGAACATTGGGGACAATGTTCGGTTTAAGTGTAAAGGGGGTAAATGAAGACACCTTAGAAAATGCTATTACGCTTGATTTTTGTTTTGTTTAATGGTAAATGTGTAATAAAACCGAGAGAAATATTTGTTAGGGCAATTTTAGCGCCAAATTTAAAATTTTTTACAACATTTAGGAGTGAAACTTTAGGCATAATAAGCGTCTCATGGATAGGGAATTGTATGACTAGCACAAAAACCGTACCACTCAAAAAAAATTCCCCAAATATGTGAGGTTTGCCCCTAGAATTGTTAGGAAAAGCATTCATTGTTGATGCTTGTGTGTGTACCAGTAGCCTATAGATTCTAGAACTTGCGTTAGTGACCATCCCAAATCCACAAGTGAGACTACATTCGTGTAGTTAGATTTACTACATGATAAGAGGCATTAGGATAACCCTTGTTTTCAAACCCGTATTATAATTACTTGACCAATGAAGCCAATGAACTTGACTAATAAAGTCAAGTAATTTTCCCACACCTTAGCGTTGTACTCATTTTTAGTACACGATACCCCTAGTACACTCCTCAGAGCCTATCTTTTCATTTCTAACTTTAAGCATTTTACTTAAAAGAAGAATTTGTTTACAATCCACCGAAATGTACACCCAAATCGCCTTAGCCTACCTTGTATGCACTCA
>LBNU01008224.1:65497-87291 GCA_014162995.1 Artemisia annua
AAACCTAACTATTAATTATCTGTTGATTGGTGTGTGTTGTTGGTTGTTGGGATGATTGTTTCATCGATGTTAGGCTCAAGAAAACTGCCAACCTCCTTTATGGTAACGTGCTTGAACGTCTTGGGAAACATGTAGTCGAGGCATACTAGGCTATTAAGGTAGTATTTAACGCATGAGCCACTGTTTACAACCCCTATGGTTGTGCCGTGCATGGCATAGGGCGAGATAAGAGCTCATAGAATTGGAGAGATATGTATGCCACTCCATGAGTTATTAGGAATACACCCTTCATCCACATAAGTAACACACATATCAATTAACCGGTAAAAGATAGTTAGGGAGTAATGAAATCTAAGTAAACACAATTTTCTCCATATTGTTTTCACAACCACAATAGTTTAGATATTTATTTTATTTTAATTTGCAAAAGTAGTAAACTTGGGTTAGTTGACTAGCAACTAATTCCGCCCTTCCTCTAAAAACCGAGATTTTACTTGCTTTCTAAAAAATATAAAAAAATACAAAAAGAATCTTCCTTCCACCTTTAGACCTATTAGATTATCTTTTCTATCCTAACGAACACTATTCCCTGTGAGAGAACGATCAATCCCCTGTACTTACCACTATCCTATACTACATCGGTCAGGTACACTGCCTGGTGGGGTTGTAAGCCTCTTGAGATCCCTCGAGAGGTAAAACCTGTTGTAAGGTTACAAAACCACGCATCAATTACCAGTGGAAACTGTAGAACCAGCAGTGGCAATTTCATCATCACTGTCATTTTCAGAATCATCACTATCAACTGAGGTTGACACCAATGCCAAGCTGCTAGAGCTTGAACCAAGCTTCCCTGCCTTCTTCAATCTTTGTTCAATGAGTTTGAAGTTATTGTAAAGATCATTGACCTTCATAGTTTCAATTTCTGGTTTGTTCTCCCAGACAGTAACATTGGTATGAAACTCAGAAGGCAAGCTTCTTAGAAACTTCAAATTGAGGTCTCCCTGTACTACCTCAATTCCAAACACAGTCAATTGAGTGACAATCTTCTGTATTTTGGTGAAAATGCTGTCAAGTGATTCATTGCTTGAAGCAGTGAAGTTTTCATAGCTCTGCTTCAACAATGTCTTTTGGGTCTTCTTAGTAGCATCATTGCCACCAAACACAGAACAGATCTCTTCAAACAACTCTTTTGCAGTCTTGAATTTACTGAAAGCAATGATCTGGTCTTTAGGAAGAGTCATTAGAAGTAAACTTCTGGCCTTCATATCATTCTTCTTTTGTGTTCTTTCATCACTAGTAGAAGGTGCAGAAACTGTGGTTACTTCTTTGTCACCAACTTTCTCAGTCTTCTGAGTAGGTTTGAAAGAGTCACCAGTTAAGATGATCTCCCACAAAGCATAATCTTGAATGAGAAAGTATTGCTCAATCATTATCCTCTACATCTCAAACTCATTGAGTTTGAGCTTAGGAAGTCTTGGAGCAGAGTTGGACTGGTTGTTTTCCATCTCCATGGATCTGAGTGAATTAGTGATGCGCGTGGATTGCAACACGCACTACGTTTTACCTCTCGAGGGATCTCGAGAAGCTTGCAATCCCCACCAGGCAGTGTACCTGACCGATGTAGTATAGTGTAGTGGCAAGTACCGGGGGATTGATCGTTCTCACGCAGGGAATAGTGTTCGTTAGGCTAAAGGCTACTCTAATCTAGGTCTAAGGGTGGAGGAAGATTCTTTTTGTATTTTTATATTTTTATGAAAGCAGGTAAAATCTCTGGTTTTGAAGGAGAGGGCGGAATTAGTTGCTAGTCAACTAACCCAAGTTATCTACTTCTAATCTACTTATATTTTTGTATTTTTGGTTTTGGGACAAACAATGGTGGAGAGTAGTGTTTACTTAGATTTCATTACTCCCTAACTATCTTTTACCATGTAATTAGTATGTTGAGTTTGCGTGGATGACGGGTGTATTCCTAACAAGTCGTAGGGAGTGCGTTCAATTCCCTAACTCTATAAGTTCCTACCTTACTCTATGACGATACGTCAAGCATCCTATCATGAGCTCACCGATAGCAACCTATGCATGAAATACTACCTTAAAATCGATAACGCACATACGATTCACGTTTCTAAAGACGTACAAGCTTGTTACCGTATAGGAGATTAGCCAGTTTTCTCTAGTCTAACGTAGATGAAACATTCACCCAAACACAATCACAACATACACATCACATGATAATCAATAGTTAGGTTTCATTAGATCTAAGCAAACACAAAGTAAATTAGCCTAGCATGTTGAAAGAAAGACAAGCACAAGCATATATCACACAACACATAGACATATTGTATGAATAAAGACTTATCTTGGATTAAACATGCAAGTTAGAGGGGTTAGGATACCCTCTAAGGTCTGTAATACACGTGCTAGGGTTTAACCCTAAAGTTCTCCACTTCAAAATTCCTCTCAAGTTCTTTTTAAAATAAGAAAAAACGTTCTATATATATAGAAAACGCGGGCTGACGGCGTCAGCCCAATAGGTGACGTCGTCAGCTCGGCGATTAGGGTTTCCTGACGGCCTTGATTGACGTGGTCATAATTGCTGGTTCCAGATCTGACGGCCTTGGTTGATGGCGTCACCAAATGCACTACAAACTCTCTGGCCCGTCACGAGTATTTTTTCCACTTCTGGACTTCACTTGTTCCTGACGTCGTCACCTTGTAGAGTGTGACGGCGTCACCTTCTGTGATCTTCAAGGTCTTTTGTGTTTTTGTTGTTTTCCGCACTTTTTCACTCCGAAAACGCCCGAAAATGCTTCTTTTGTGATTTTCCCTTCAAAAGTACCTAAAATGAGAAAAGAAACGACTTTGGGTGAAATCCAAACCAAAAACATACGAATTAGGACTCAAACCGACCCCTAAAAACGTAACATTTTTCGTCTCATCAATTAGTTAAGCTTAATTCCTTGGATCTTCTAAATCAAAGTATTAGAAACCTAGCTCTGATACCACTTGTAGGATCTAAACACACACCTTGTGTTAGAGTGATACTTTGAGTTATACTATTAAGCACGCGGATATACTTAACAATACTTAGAATATGAATTGTATGATGTAATGTAAGTGAGAACAGTTGTAAGTTTAACACAAAGCTTCAATATTATTGATAATAATACGAGTGATCTTGCTTATCACTAGGGTTACACCTTGAAGCTTTCTAGGGTTGATACGTACCTAGAACAATGACCTAGGACCTCCTTTTATAGCACAAGGAGTCCTTTACAAGATAAATATAAAGCTATCATAATAGAATATACACAAGATCTTTTCTATATTTATCTACATACGAATACATAACAGTTATCCTAATAGCAGTGGTAATAATATGTACTAGCAGTGGTAATGTGTTTCCACTGCTAGTGCATTCTTCAGCAGTGTCTTCCACAAGCTTATCAGTGGTAACTGTTAGCTTTATTCCCAACAGGGACTTTCGTAGATCTTGAATTTGTACTTCTTCGGTGATCTACGATTGGTACTTCATTCAAGTCCGGGAATTCATTCAAGTCCGGGACTTGTGTAGCCTTGCCCTTTTTGTCCTTTGCGTTTGGACGTCCACGGGTATTTTTGCGAATAGCAGGTTCTCGTGTGCCAACAGATTCAGGTTGGTATATATCTCTTTCAACTTCGTTAACATATTTATCTTGACAACGACGATGCTTTGCTAAAAATATTCGTGAATTGTCGAATGTCATTTTGAAACAAAGTATCATCATCATCATCATCATCATCATCATCATCTTCAGGCGGTGGCCTATTGATATCAGGCCACGGAACAAACAATGTTCTCCAAAAAATAGGAATTGATTCCAGTGGAATGGGGAGTCCTGAATTCAATAAAAGTGACTTATATAAATTACTGATATTAATGGGGAAAACAACTTGATAGTTATAAATTTAATATACTTACTACGACATATGTAGAATTGCATCATGTGAAAGCATGGTAGTCCATATATTGACTGCAACTTATGGCTACATTGGTCTACGGTGATCGGCCGGTGGATTTCTTTGAACATGAGATCGAAAGCATGTTTGGAAACTTTATACCACAATTCTTCAAATAGTGATACATTACATTTATTTTGTTTCTCGTTGATGCTTCTATTAAAACTCTCTTTTATCACATTTTCTTGCGAAATGAGAATCTTATCGACCGAAATCAATAACCTGTCTAATTTGGACTGTGTGCCGTCCAAATATAATTTCAACAACGCGTGGTGAGCCTCAACTCTGCACGTTGTTGTCTGGCCGTAGGAGCAATATTGGTCGGTAATATACGAGACAAACTTGTTTGCGTAACCTCGCAGCCAGTTATCCAGATACTCAGCGATATCTGAAAAAACAATGAATTAATAAAAGGTCATTCAGGTGCTTATTTATTAAATAATAAAAAACAATGAATTAATAATTAAGTAACCGCATGGTCGACCAATCGCTGTTGTAGGCGGTGATAACGTTGCTCGAACATTTCGCGTGTCGGAGCTTTAACCATCTAGTCCCAGCTGTGTTTAATGGACTCATACTCTACTAACCCACTGCATCTATTTCGGCAATACTGAACCAGATTTTGCTGTATATGCCATCGACGGAGTAATCCGTGAGCGTTAGGAAATTCTTCTTCTACTGCCCCAACCAACGTTAAATCTCTGTCAGTGACGATAACATGTGGGTAATATCTTTCATCTATCACTTGCTTCACACGTTGCAATACCCATCTAAAATTATGCCGTTGTTCACAGCTTATAAAGCTATACGCCATTGAAAATGTTTTATTTGTTGAAGTTACTCCAACAATTTCCAACAACGGCAATTTAAACTGCGTGGTATTTGTATGTGGAGTCCATCAGCATGATTTCAGGGAATGTACACCATAGAGCATACGACGTGGGGTGCACAAAAAAAGCTCCTCAAGCTCGTTGGTATGCTCATTTACCCTCGGGTACCATGTATACCCTGAATCCCTCAAATGCGAGTAAAGGACTTGAATTGGAGTTCTATCACCTACTCTGGCTCTCAGAACTTATCTTGTGCGTTATATATAGTTCTAACGCTAGACACATTATCCGGATAACGACCCTGTATTGTTGAAAGTATATTACGTGGTCGTACGTTATATTCTGTCAATTCTTTGACCAAACCCAACTCATCATTCTTTAATCGCATTACATATGCCACACCATGCAACGACTCTAGCATATCATGCTTATGCGTATCATCCTTCACCCTCAAAATCCAATAATTTTGTGTTCGATGAAATTTCGCAACTAATCTGAATGGACAATTGGTTTTACATGTTTTGGTTTTCCGTTTTGCACTACCTTGAGGTTCATACTTCCCACCCTTTGTACACCTATAATTGATTTCGTTCATCTGACCATCTTCTGATTTGGTTCTATTTTTAACAATTACAAAACCGAGCGCCCGAGCTATATTTTGCACCCACTCAGTTATTTGCTCGTGAGAATCGTAATCCTGAAAATACATAACATTTAACTTTTACATTTTTACAACTTTTATTACAACCACATTTTTACAACTTTTACATTTTTACATGCTGTTTAAAACTAGCATTTAGTGACAACTTCTTGACTTTACAACTTTTTTTGTTGACTAATGGAGGTAGTGAGTTAATCTGTTACATTCTTGTACATTCTTTAAACAATAGACATTTTACCGGATAACTTTTACTATCGAGAAAGAAGAACAAACAAAAAAAAAAAAAAAAAAAAAAAAAAAAAAAAAAAAACGCGTTATAACACGCTTTCTCTTTATAATAAAAAGTTTTTACACATTTTTTTTACAAATGATACATATATAACTTTTTTTTACAAAATACTTTTTTTTTTACAAATTCAACATATAACTTTTCTTTTTACTTACCATTTACAACAATTAAAAAAAATGTAAAAACGCGTGTATACACGCTTATCTCCTCTATCTTATCACCATTTACAGGCTTATCTCTCTCTCTATAATCTCACACACACACACACTCCACTCTCTTTTCTCTCTCTAATAATCTCTCTGTCTCTCTCTAATTTTAGATCTAAAACTCCATTTTAGATCTAAAATGGGTGGTTTTGGTGATGTTTATGCTACGTGATTATCTGATTCTGGGTAAAAATTAGGGTTTCATAAAAAATTTGGGGGTTTTTCAAAAATTGATTGATATATTTCAATTAACGTTTGTTAATTAAAATATTTGTGGTTAAATTTAACGGATCTATATAAATTTAATGAAACGCCTAAATTTTAAAAATTAGGGTTTGGGTTTATTGGTTCTGTGGTGGGTGATTATTTGAGATGTTTATGTGATTATTTGAGATGTGTGTTGTCTAATTGATCAGATCTATTAAATTTTTATGAAACGCCTAAATTTTAAAAATTAGGGTTTGGGTTTTTTTTTGGGTCTGTGGTGGGTGATTATGTGATTAATTGATACATTTGTTGTTTATTTGACCAGATCTATCAAGTTTTTATGAAACGTCTAATTTTTAATAATTAGGGTTTGGGTTTATTGGTTCTGTGGTGGGTGATTATGTGATTATTTGAGATATTTATGTGATTATTTGAGATGTGTGTTGTCTAATTGACCAGATCTATTAAATTTTTATGAAACGCCTAAATTTTAAAAATTAGGGTTTGGGTTTTTTTTTGGGTCTGTGGTGGGTGATTATGTGATTAATTGATACATTTGTTGTTTATTTGACCAGATCTATCAAGTTTTTATGAAACGCCTAATTTTTAAAAAATTAGGGTTTGGGTTTTTTTTAGGTCTGTGGTGGGTGATTATGTGATTAATTGATACATTTGTTGTTTATTTGACCAGATCTATTAAGTTTTTATGAAACGCCTAAATTTTAAAAATTAGGGTTTGGATTTTTTTTTTGTCTGTGGTGGATGATTATGTGATTAATTGATACATTTGTTGTTTAATTGACCAGATCTATCAAGTTGTGGTGGGTGATTATGTGATTATTTGATACTTGTGAGGTGGTTCTTGAAACTGCTTTAGCAGTTTTGATGGTTTTTTTGAAACTGCTTTAGCAGTTGTGCTTATGTGAAACTGCTTGAGTTGTGTGGGTGCAAACAAGTAGGTTAACACCTTGATCTGCCACCTTTGAGTGGTATGAATACATGCTTTGGCCTACCCCAGTCCACAGGCTCTGTGTGGTTTCTTGGCAAACTGCTTATGTGCTTATGATAAAAAAGTGCTTATGTGCAAACCATTTGCACACAGGCTCAGATTAGACCCCGTTCTTATATACTTTACGGGTTGGGTTATATTGAATGTGGCTAGTTTTTTAGTTCAACCCTCTCTATTATGTAGAGGGTTTGGTTATGAAACTGCTTATGAAACTGAAAATAACAAACTGCTTATATGCTTAATAAGCAGTTTGTTATTTTAAGCTGATTTGAAACTTTTTTTTTCAAAAACTGAGATAAGGCAATGATGATTTAAAAAAAACATGATTTTGGCATGGCATTTCCGAATGGACGGCAAAAAAAACTTAATTTTGCAACCTTTGATGTTGCAGCCATATATGATAATATGTGAAACAACTTATAATCTGAGCCTAATGTTATCTCTATCTTATTAATGTGTAAAATGGTGATTACATGTGGTGTGTAAAATGGTGATTGAGACATATCGGCAGCCTAAGATATTTGTTGTTTCTTTGTGGTTTGTTACTTGCGGCTTGTGTTTCACTTGGCTTGTGTTATAACCCAACCCTAGGTACTAGACAGGGTTAAACTAAAAAACTTGGCACCGTCAATATCACCCAACCCTATCTGTAACTTGTTGTAACTTGTGGAATCTTCACTTGTTGTAACTTGTGGAATCTGCACTTGTTGTAACTTGTGGAATCTGCTTGNTAAATTCTATAGTTATGGCAAGTGGGCTATCTAAACCCATCTAGTATCACAAGTGCATAGATTTAACTCATTTAAAGATTGACTAATGTGGGCTGCATATTTTGGTTGGACCTTAGAATATCGTTCGTGTATTGACGAAAAAGGTTGTAAAGCATAAGATCTATTTATGACAAGAATGTATTATGAAATACGAATATATTTTTATTAAAGGGATTTGCTAATAACAACCCACGGAGTGTTGTTTAAGTACTTTGATTTGATTTTTTTGTCAAGAACAAAACACTTCCTCCATCTCAAAATATAACTCCACTTTGATTTTTTTTTTGCAACTTTGACATTAATTATTTTTTTTTTTCTGTGTTATATAAAACTTGATAAATATACAAATGAATACATATAAAACACAATCAATTTATATATTATGCATCAAATATTATATAAGACGAAGAAAAATAATTAAGTTCAAAATTACGAAAAAGTCAAATGAACCTACATTTTGTAACGGATAGAGTTAATTATTTATTAATAAGCGAGAAATATTACATACCCATAAAATGATAGTAAAAATATCATAAATCAAAGTCTTTATAAATGAAGCATCAAAGCATTTTGTAGATTAAAAGAGCAAAAATTTTAGTTATGCATCGTAAAGCGAAGTTCACTAGATTAATTTTTTTTCTTTACATTTTAATAATGATAATACGCGATTTATTCTCTCATTAAGTGTTTGACTCGGTTACTTTCTATAAAACAAAATCCATAAAATTATAAGCAAAGATATCACAGTATATTTTGACAAATAAAAACGGGATTCTACAAAATTATAAGATTTACTAAAATTATAAATTTTAAATTGGCATTATCCTTCATCATCTATAAATATAAAATCTTAAATTTTAAAATGGTATTTATCCTTTAAGAATTTATCAATTTCATACTAGGAAATAAGAATCCTAATCTAGTTCTAATTTACCCTCCAATCGCAATTCTATATTTATAACATGCCGCTCATATTATTATTGCTTTAGTTTACATATTTTTCGTGAAATCTACAGGCAGGTTCTGATGTTCAATTTTTTGAGAAATTTGGCTAATGTATTAGAGGAAAAAGGCTTCGGCTTTATGGGTATCTTGTTTTGTTGCATTCGCCCAAGAGTCGACGAAGACGATGAGTTCGTTCCCAATGAAGCGATTCAACCGTCTAACGACACGAACAATAGAACTGAGGATGATAGCACCAGTTCATTGTTACAAGACATCTCAAATAGGGTATGTTTGAACACCATAATGTAAAGTGATAATATATTTTTTTGTTGCTTAGGGTTATATAACTTAGAGGTTTTCTATGAGACTATGTTTGCAAATTGGCATGGTTAGTCATAAGATTTAATTAAGAACTTATAATTAGATTACATCAAGTTTAACTAATAATTCATGCTTTTGTCCAATTGAGGCATATGACCTAGCTAGTAGATTAGTTGTGTCCATAAAAGTATATGCATATTGACATTTTAAGGTTAGTGTTATATCAATATCAAGGATGACTTCGAAAACCTAATTTTGACGTTAGATATTAGTTTGTCCTTTTTTTCAGAAGACAAATATGTGTTTTATCAAGATCAAATGCAAGCCTTAAGTCCAAAATTTTAATATAATTGTTCACACAAAGTTGAATTATTCCTTTGGCTAACTCGTATCCTGATTTTCATTTTTTTGTAAAGACTGACGATGTTCTAGCAAGAGGAGCCACGGATGATAAAAGTGTTAGAAATTATTCACAAGTACAACCTCAACCAAAGCCACAAACACAACCGGAACCAGAACCAAAACCAAAAGCACAACTAGAACCACAACCACAAGAACAACAAGAACCGCAACCTCAACAACAAGAACATGTTGTTGTAAGTGAACCTAAACAAGAACGACAAGAACCGCAACCTCAACAACAACAAGAACACGTTCTTGTAAGTGAACCTAAACAAGAAACAATTCTCGAAAGTCAAGAACCGAAACCGAAACGGGAACCAGAACAAATACAGGAACCGGTTCTTGAAAGTGAAGGTTTGATTTTTCAAAAATCAATACAAAGAGACGAGTGTGTGCAACGTAACAAAGAAGAATGTTTTATTTGCTTTGAAGGTACACGTTATTATATTACTCTAGCTTTTTTAGTAAAGGTTCAACCTAATAGTTTGAATAAATTATCGTTATGTTTCTTTGTAGTACGTGACTCGAAAACTATATGTTTATACATTGATACGTTTTTTGTTGCAGAATATACCATTGAACAACCGAGGACAAGATTTAAATGCTCACACTATTGTCATCTTGGTTGTATCTTAGCGTGGCAAGATATAAGCGCGCTATGTCCTATGTGTTTAAAGGTAACACTTTATTTTATATCTTCTTTAAACCTTGTTGTCCAATAAGGTTCGTTGATGTTGCAACTTATGATTGATTGACGTTAAGGTGTTAGGTTCCGTGTTCGACATCTTCAGGCCTACCTAATACAATTACGTCGCGTTTAAACAATTTTTTCTTAGGCATGTTTAGCAACGGGCTTATAGGGGCTTGAGCTCTTAAAATAAATTGGTTTATAAAAAAGGTTTGTTTGTTGTCACACAGTATGAAGGCTTCCATAGGCCCAAACTCAGGCTTATAACTAGTCAAATTACTTAAATACCTTTTAAAATATAAAATATTACGTATAAGTTAATAATATATGAATTTAATTTAATTTATTTTTATATAATTTTACATTAATAAGCTTCAACTCGAACTATTTCGATAAACGACTTTATAAAAATATAAGTTTCAGCTTTCGGCTTATAATATAAGCCCTAACCTCTGCTCCAACACCAACCTATTGCGCTAATACCTTAGTATATATCCAAGGTTTTTGGGCTTTGTTGGCCGATTAATTTGAACATATCACCACATAGATACAAACCCAATAAACCCTCTCTTTTTTAGAAGTTCAGACGTCAAATTTGTTTGCAAACGTTGGGACCTCCTATATTTATAATGATGATTAGTAAAAAGTACTTAAACATTCGGCCACTATAAGTATGTTTGGCAAAATTAACTGTGTGCTGTAAACTGTAAGCTGTAAACTGAAATGTTGTTAACATGAGCTACAAGCTGTATCTTTTTTTCAATAAAAGTATTTAGTAAATTAGCTGTTAAATGTAATTATAAGCTGTTAACAGTAATTTTATTTTAACAATCCGAAATATTTTAAAAGCTTCATGAATCAGCTTTTCATTTTGGAGCTACTTGTTTAAAATAAAAGCTTGAAGTTGATGTATCTAAATGAAGCTACTTGTTTTAAAAGAGATTATTTTTGTAACAAAAAGCTGTACCAAACATGCCCTATATCGTTAAACATCTTAGTTTTTGCATCTATAAAAAAGACTTCTTTATATTGTTAAAAACACTACGATCTAGAAGTGCATAAACACGATTCTAGAGTTTTTATAATTTTATCCCTATTGTTGTTTTGATATCGATATGCCTACATATATGCATACTCCGTAGGACTTTAATTATTTACCGTTATTAGAGGTTTTCCATACAATATGTTTAACAACAAAAGTCACTCTGAGTCTATACATGTTCAATATAATCTCCAAAACGGCAAAACTATTACACTGTTACAAATTTGCGTTTAAACTTTTTAGGTACTGGAACTCGATGACGAGATGGAAAAAAGTGACCCCGGAACGCTTCTCCCTTTGACTAGTCAAGCATAGCTTGAAGAACTCCATATGTTGTTGGATTATCATTTTTCTGGGAGTTAACTGATATCATGATTGTTATATTTTGAGTTAGAACATGCATGTAACGGCATCATATTTGTGAGTTTTGCACAATCCCATTTTCTACAATGTCCCTTGTTAGCTCTTTATTTTGAGTGTCTCTTTTACTATGATATGTCGTTTAAGTCTTTATTGTTTTTAACATCAGCTTATTAACACGAACAACTAATTTACTTAAATACTTAAAAAAAGAAAATTAATTAACAAATGGTTGCCTAACTCAGTGAATTGTGGTTTTTTTCAAGCTTTGTTATGGATCAACTCTTGGCAACTTAGTTCTTTACATTTCTTTTATCACCAACCTATGATCACTAACGTTTCTAACGTTTTCGTTTTTTTCACTCTATGTCACTCCCAAACTTTAAGTACAAGGAACGTCCCCAACATTCTACTATAGTCACACTCAATGCCACTAGCTCTAACATTCGTTAAAAAATCGCGTTAACCACTGTGCATGCGAGGGTATTTTAACATTCTACTATAGTCACACTCAATGCCACTAGCTCTAACATTCGTTAAAAAAATCGCGTTAACCACTGTGCATGCGAGGGTATTTTCTTCATTTTACTTTTTCCGCCTATTTTAGCCACCCACCTGATATATAGCTTCCCAAGAAACCATTTTCACAAGGACATAATTTGCAACTAGCAGTGTATAGTAATAGATTAACGGGATTTTTTTAGGGGAAAATCCTTTAAGTACCCCAAAAGTACAATCGTACACACCCCTACCAACCCAAAATTTTCTTTTCTTCATATGCCCCAGAGGCGGAGGTCGTCCAAAAAATTTGGGCGGATATCATATAATAATGACATGTGTCCCCTACTATGTCTCTACCAAGTACTAACATGGTACCACTTACAATAGGTACTTTCTTGGGCGACTGAGCTCATATTTTTTGGGCGACTTGTCTTTTTTGTCTTTTTATAAAAAAGTTAAAAATAAAATTAGTTACATTTTTGGTCCTTGTTTTTTATTGGTATTTTATTTTTGGCCACACTATTTTTTTCTCCTTTATAAATAAAAACACAAACATATACACATCCATTTTCTAAACACAACATATACACAAGAAAGTCAATTATTCTTTATCCATTTTCCAAACACAAACACAAATCTGAGAAACACAATCATATACACAAATATTTATAGATTTACACAAGAAGCTTAATAAAAAGTTTTAAAACCAAACACAAAAGATCTCCGGCGAGGCAAAGCAGATTCCGGCGGGGTTAAGCGGATTCCGGCGGGTTAAGCAGATTCCGGCATCTGTAGGTAAGAATATTCCGGTCGCGGCTACAAAGATCTATTAAAAAAAAAGAGAGACATAGATCTATGTAAGAAATACTTAGATCTATGAAAAAAAATACTTAGATCTACATCTAAAAACATAGATCTATTATAGAGGATCCGGCGGCGGTGGGGATTGGTCATCACGGTGGAGGCGGGGGTGGGTCTCGGTGGAGGTGGTCGTGGGTCTCGGTGGAGGTGGAGGTGGAGGTGGTGGTGGGTCTCGGTGGAGGTGGGGGTTGGTCACATTCAAGTCATAGTATGGAGGTTTGATGGTTATGGAGTTGTGAAATCGGGGTTTGTATAATTTAATAGGACAAATGATCTTATTTTCTGATTTGGTAAGGTAAGTGTGACAAATGAATGGCTGCATGGTTGGTGTTTGTTTATGAACATATTAAGGTAATTTGTTCAAGTGCATCACTCCTTATGACAACTCCACAAAGTACATTCAAGTCATATATTAAGGTTATACAAAAATAAAGAAAGAGTGACAAAAATAAAAGAACAAGTAAACAATGAGGACCAAAAATGTAATTAATAATTTTTCACAAAAAGACAAAATAGCCAAGTCGCCCGAAAAATGGGGGTCCCAGTCGCTCAAGAAGTACATATGATAAGATGTACCATGAAAGTACATGGTGGGGACACCACTAGGGACAAGTGTCACATTATTAAGCATTCCGCTCAAATTTTTTGGACGACCTCCGCCTCTGGGGCATATGAAGAAAAGAAAAAATTTTGGGTTGGTAGGGGTGTGTATGGTTGTACCTTTGGGGCACTTAAAGGATTTTCCCTTTTTTTAATGTTGCAACTAATAGTGTAATACTATTCATTAATAGATTACTATACACTTTTTATAATCTTTGCTATACACTTTTATTAATCATGTATTACTATCCATTAAAAATGGCAAACTTGTTCTTTAATACAAAACTTCGTTTCGTTTAACTATTATCATATTTAGATTCACTTATTATTAGTTTATAACACTTGCAACATATAAAACCTTATTAACAACTTTTTGTCAATAATTTGTGTTGGTCAAATACATATTCTGTCGTTACAAGTTTATAATACTTGCGACTCTTGGTAAAATAATAACCTCTTACTCTCTTAGTGTGGTTAGCTAGTTATTAGGGAAAAAAAAATTAATTTAGATTGCAACTATATATAAGGCTAAATAAAGAAGTTAAAAACTAGCATAATCCGCAGCAAAGCGCAGTTTTTATTAAACTCGTTAACATTAAAAGGGTGAAGGAATACACGTAACATACAGACTTATATGAAGCTAAAATATTTTTCGCTATTATGCACTGTATTTTTGAGGTTTCGACAGCAATAATTAAGCACTGGAATTTCTTTTTTCTCTCAAATGAAAATGAATGATCAATAGATTTTTAAGGCCTTTAAGTCTTTAACTAATGCGCAGGCCCAATCTGTTATGTTACATACCACCTAAAATCCTAAATGATCAGTCATTGTTGTAAAACTTTGCAGCACAAGTCACCTTGATGATCATAACATGCGTGATAATGGTTTTTCAATGTTAAAAGCTATTATCTCAATGATTCTATAAACCAGAATGACAAGACTAATCGACACTAAGTTGTCATTCGTGATATTATGCATATATTTGGCTTTAATTATTCTACTTGTACCTAACTACATATGATCTCTCAATATCAGACTAGGGGTGAGCATCGGTCAAACCCGACCCGGACCGGACAGATACCGATTTAGCTCAAAACCATGGACCGAGGACCGGACCAAATGCATTCGGCCCGTTCAGGGTTTCGGTCCGGTCCAGTTCTTCGATTGGTCTGATCCGAGAAGGCAAAATGGTTGGTTGTACGTATGACCAGACCGGACTGAACCGGACCGAAGACCGAACATGAGGTAAAGTGTGGACCGAGGACTAGACTGAAATAGGTTCGGTCCGGTCCAGTCGTCCGGTTCAGGCCCGTTTCTCGGTTCGATCCAATCCGCGGTCCGTTATGCTCGCCCATGTATCAGACACATCACAGAGTATTTAGTTATGGGTACATTTAATCTATCTATACTACTCCGTATATATAAAGTTTTTTTTCTTTTTTTAAATTTAAAACATTAAAAATGTAATGTGTCTAAATATATATTCACATTATTTCATCCTCAAATTTTTATCATTTTTCATTTGTAACCTGTAAACTTTTTTTTCCTCGCAATAACAACAAATTAAACTCGTAAGTGTTGCATCAAGGGTTACACCTAAGCACAAGTTCGCACGTAAAATTCTTGTCACTAAACACCGTCGCTTTGCGCCAGTATTCGTCTAGTTAAATATGATTTGTTTATAACTTTATATCCTTGATTTAAAAAAAAAAAAAAAAAATAATAATAATAATAATAATAATAATAATAATAATAATAATAATAATAATAAATAAATAAAAAGAAACCTTTTATAGATGGTTAAAATAGTAAATTTGACACTCAAAATGTAGTAGAGAAGATAAAAGTGTGGCTGAGTTTTTGGAAGACTTTATTCGCAACTAAACATTGTTATTCACATTATTTCATCCTCAAATTTTTATCAAATGTCTAAATATATATTCACATTATTTCATCCTCAAATTTTTATCATTTTTCATTTGTAACCTGTAAACTTTTTTTTCCTCGCAATAACAACAAATTAAACTCGTAAGTGTTGCATCAAGGGTTACACCTAAGCACAAGTTCGCACGTAAAATTCTTGTCACTAAACACCGTCGCTTTGCGCCAGTATTCGTCTAGTTAAATATGATTTGTTTATAACTTTATATCCTTGATTTAAAAAAAAAAAATAAATAAATAATAATAATAATAATAATAATAATAATAATAATAATAAATAAATAAAAAGAAACCTTTTATAGATGGTTAAAATAGTAAATTTGACACTCAAAATGTAGTAGAGAAGATAAAAGTGTGGCTGAGTTTTTGGAAGACTTTATTCGCAACTAAACATTGTTATTCACATTATTTCATCCTCAAATTTTTATCAAATGTCTAAATATATATTCACATTATTTCATCCTCAAATTTTTATCATTTTTCATTTGTAACCTGTAAACTTTTTTTTCCTCGCAATAACAACAAATTAAACTCGTAAGTGTTGCATCAAGGGTTACACCTAAGCACAAGTTCGCACGTAAAATTCTTGTCACTAAACACCGTCGCTTTGCGCCAGTATTCGTCTAGTTAAATATGATTTGTTTATAACTTTATATCCTTGATTTAAAAAAAAAAAATAAATAAATAATAATAATAATAATAATAATAATAATAATAATAATAATAATAATAATAATAATAATAATAATAATAATAATAATAATAATAATAATAATAATAATAATAATAATAAATAAATAAATAAAGAAACCTTTTATAGATGGTTAAAATAGTAAATTTGACACTCAAAATGTAGTAGAGAAGATAAAAGTGTGGCTGAGTTTTTGGAAGACTTTATTCGCAACTAAACATTGTTACAAGGCAAAATTTGCCAACCGAAACACAAAATTGTGGCTGAGTTTTTGGAAGACTTTATTCGCAACTAAACATTGTTACAAGGCAAAATTTGCCAACCGAAACACTTAAATAGTAGTAAATTTGCCACAAATATTTTGTTAGTAAATATACCTGAATTAATATATACGATATGCATTTATAAAAAGAGAAATGCTAGGGCCACAAAGAAAGTCCCACAAAAAAAATCCACAAACTGATGTGGTAGAGACTGATTGGTTCAGTAAGAGAGAGGAGAGAGAAACTGTTACACAGTAAACCAATAAAATAATGACACGTCAGCGTGTGGATGTTTTTGTGGGAGTTTCTTTGTGGGTCTAGCATACCTCTTATAAAAATCTGAAGTTATTGCAATTTAATTCATCAAGGCCAACTGGCAAAGAATTATTTTTGGGTCAGCCGATGATTTTTAAATGTAAGAATTCCCCACATTTAGTCCAAAAGAAGGGAACAAGATATCCAAACTTACTTAACCATGGTCCCAAACACCTAATGCATATTATATACGTATGTGATATTATTTGAAGTACATACTCTATACAGAGGGTGGGCCGAAGGGGTTTCTCAGGGTGCCCACGGAAATCTTGTGAATTTTTCTTGCGTAGTGTAAAATTATATTAGAGATACTAATATTTTTAAAATGAGCATGATCCTTGATTCCTTGATACTTGAATTATGATTTCGATACTTCTAATAAAATGAACCTGATAACTTTTGTTGTTGGGTCCGCTAGTGACTCATGCCAAACATAAGAAAACGCTAAATATAAAGTCGCTTTGGATGTTGTAACTACAATTATAACATGCATTATTTTGGTTGTCGACGATAAAAGATGGACAATACATGATATAATATTTAGAGAATGACAAGATATGCAGAATGTACCCTCTTTTTTCTTGACATGAACGATGTATTAGTATGGAAATTTGCTTTTACCCAAGATGACATTTATTTTTAGTGGGAATTGTATATATATCCTTCACAAATACTAGAAGGGTACCCGCGAAATGCGGCGATGTCTCAAATACTTTATAACATAGTAAATATATGTTTTTCAAAAATACATCATCTAATTATTAACCGTGTAAATAGTTACAACGTTTATTTTTCAAATTTTAACAATAAATTAGTGGTTATAAGTTTAGTGAGCTTTTATTATAAATAATTTTATTAAAATATATCGTTATTAGAGGGAGTTACTATATAATTTAAATGGGGTTTAAATGAGCCTTAAATTTTTAAAGTTTACATTAATTTTCTAATTTTTCTTTTATAGTAATGTTTTTTGTCTTAAAATTTTAAAACTTCTTTTTATATGAAGTCCCAAATGTTTTATAATGTAGTCTAAATTATATATGTCATATATATCCAAATACTGAGTAACTATTTATATAAATTTATAACTTCAAAATACTTGACAACTATAATTACACACACATATATAACAACATTGATTTCTATGATGAGCTTGTTTTATGTATTCCTATTATATATATGAAATAAGGTGGTTTTTTGTGAGATCAAATATTGTCTTGATATATTGTTTTTGTTCTTTTAGTTCATTTTGAATTTTAAAATTATAATTACCACAATTTTGAGTTTAAAATTATATTAAATAATTATTTTGATATATATATGACCTATTAAAGGCTTAGAAATGATATATATGCAATTAGTAGTTTAAGTTGGATATATATGTAATTTTTGAGCTTTTGGTATATATATATATATATATATATATATATATATATATATATATATATATATATATATATATATATATATATATATATATATATATATATATANGAAGTCCCAAATGTTTTATAATGTAGTCTAAATTATATATGTCATATATATCCAAATACTGAGTAACTATTTATATAAATTTATAACTTCAAAATACTTGACAACTATAATTACACACACATATATAACAACATTGATTTCTATGATGAGCTTGTTTTATGTATTCCTATTATATATATGAAATAAGGTGGTTTTTTGTGAGATCAAATATTGTCTTGATATATTGTTTTTGTTCTTTTAGTTCATTTTGAATTTTAAAATTATAATTACCACAATTTTGAGTTTAAAATTATATTAAATAATTATTTTGATATATATATGACCTATTAAAGGCTTAGAAATGATATATATGCAATTAGTAGTTTAAGTTGGATATATATGTAATTTTTGAGCTTTTGGTATATATATATATATATATATATATATATATATATATATATATATATATATATATATATATATATATATATATATATATATGCAATTATAAGTTTGAGGTAATTATATGCAACTTTTTAACTTTTGGAATAACATATATGCAATTATAAGTTTGAGTTGATTATATGCAACTTTTTAGCTTTTGGAATGACATATATGCAATTATAAGTTTAAGTTAAATATATATGCAATTTGAGGTTTTGGAATGATATATATACAATTAATAGTTTAAATTGACTTATTTTTGTGACATATTGTTAAAAGTATGACACACAATCACGTTTTGCCGAGTTTACCTTTTTACACTCATTACACACCTGTTTCTCACATATTTATCATTTTATTCAATAGCCTACCTCACCCTCAACTTCACCTAACCGGCCATATCTCCTCGCACGCACCTCCATTCTTTTTAGAAAATTGCACCATCTTCACCGCCGTCTCATTTTGAATGCATCAACAGAATGCAGTGGGCCCCGCAATATGATAAGGTTGGGCTTACCTTTCCCATAAAAACATCTAATGTAAATTAAAATAAAATACTCATGCTTTTTGTTCCTACAACTACGCGTTTATTTGCTCAAAAATCAAAGAATCGTCTTCGTTTACATACCATTTTATTTGACTTTCAAGTTTTTCCACATTACTTCATCCTGTTTTTCAAAGGTATTCGTAAACGCTACTTAATATTACAAAGAAACACAAACACAAAAATTTCAAAGGTAAACGTTAGAGTTCAAAATAACCACAAAGTTCAACGATATAGTTCATCTATGCCCTTAAAATTCTTGATAGTTACCCAGGAGGTAATTCTAGGTCACTAACGAAGTACGATCATCTGAACGTTTGGCATTTTTTTTTAATTTCATAATCATTGTTATGAATAATATCATGTTATCTAGTTTTGAATCTGGTTGATATAAAGATAGAAGGATCCAACATGCACTAGAATCATTTACAATGATCATGATCTACTTAGTTAGAAGAGTTCCGCATTGTTTATATTTCTGGTTGATCGTGTTTCAACACTATATGGCATCTTTTTTTATATCGCTAGACCTTGATGAAGACAAATGACTGACTAAGAATTGGGTGATCATATATCGTCTTTCTTCCTTTCAATCACCCTCCACAATCATCCGTAAAAGCATCATATCTTCTCCAAGGCATGTGGATAGGTTGTGAGTTTTTATGTTTTTTTTTTGAATGCTTGAATAACATTAAAATAAAAGTTTCTACTAAGGCACTAGAAGCTAAAGAATACAATTACAGTCTAGAAAACAACGAAACAACAATAACTAGACTCCACCCGAGACTTTAATTGTGAAGCCTACAAAGGGATGAAAGAACTCTTGCCAATTACAGAAAACCGAGATAAGAGAAAAATCCCCACCCACAGTGGCCGAGCCACCGGTTTTACTCCGGGGTGTTTTTTGAAGTAGACCCAAACAAGCCTTGGGGAACAAAACACCAAGAACATAAGGAAAAAATAACATAACCAAAAAATCATCATATGCTCAAAACACCCATCAAAGAAAACTAAGGACAACATCACTCAACTGTAATTCACTGGCAGCAAAGGAGACTTTAACCAGTCATCATTCACTGGCAGCAAAGGAGACTGTAGTTCACTGACAACATCACTCAACTGTAATTCACCCTTATGAGATACCAAGAAAACAAAGATGAGCGAATGTTGTCAAAAATGTCACTTTCCTTCAACTGTTTCGAACAAAAAGTGACATTGTTGCGATATCTCTAGATCCACCAAAGAGAAGAAGATAAAATAACAGCAAAATGACGAGATTTCTCTTTGGAAACATTCCATGAACCAAACGATGAGATTTCTCTTTGGAAGCATTGTTGTGAGTTTTTTGAGTCGAGATGTATCTACTTTGTAGTGCTTAGTGTTGGGAATTCTGCTAAGTGAGAATTCTGCTGATGGTAGCTGCTGATGGAATCTGCTGAAGAGATAGATTCTACTGAATAAGTGTTTCTGCTGAAGGCTACGCTTCAGCATATTTAGTTACTGCGGATAGAGTTAAACCGCGTATTTTGTAATATAGTTAGGATATGCATGAGTAATATTAGGAAAAAATAATGCATATTATTTAGAGTTTATAGAATATACGTTTCTTGTGAAACGGTTTAGGTTAGGTTTCCTTGTCTATAAAAGGAACACAAGTTTATGTTCTATGACTCACGAGTTTACGAGTTTTGAAAAACAAGTTCTTATTATATAAAAGATCCATAGAGGATCAAACGTTCTTAGTATTCATTGTTTCTGTTTGTATTTATTTTCTGCATTAGAATACAAGCTTTGGAGATTCTCTATTAGAGTGTTTGTGATTACATAGACACTGCTAACGATCAACGAGAGCTACAAGATCTATCAAGGGTAATAGTTTCAACAAGTGGTATCAGAGCCTCGGGAGAGTCTCTTTGATACTGAGAACATCAACTTTTTACACAATCCTCAACAACACAACCTTACATCATGCCTGGATCTGACACTGAGTCAGATACAACACACAATCAAAATACAGCATCCCTTCATCACCTCACTCTCACTAACAGCAATGCAAAATTCCCCTACCTTAAGAAAGAAGAGTATGAACTCTGGGCAATGCAGATGCAGAATTGGATTACCAACATTGATCATAATCTATGGAAGGTAGTCCTCAAAGGTAACAGCCCAATGAGGACTGGCACTGACGCAGATGGTAGAATATACTATCTTGATCCTACATCTGCTGAAGAGGTTCTTGCTCTTCAGAGGGAAAATAAAGTGAGAACTATTCTTCTTCAAGCTATACCACCAGATCACTTGGGTGACTTTCACTTCATGACTGATGCAAAGGATCTCTGGATGGAATTAAAGCTAGATTTGGTGGGAATGATGAGTCAAGAAGGATGAGAAAGTCAATGCTGAAGCATCAGTTTCAAGAGTTTCAGATC
>LBNU01008227.1:0-29398 GCA_014162995.1 Artemisia annua
AAAAAAAAAAATCTTCCCCAATTTTAAACATTTTCTATCTTTAGGATACAAAAATATAATTTTCACATTTGTGGGAGTTATATTGATACTTTTCACTTTTATTTTTACGTAACGTTTATTTAAACGTAAAGTACACATTCTAGTTTTTAGGTTCTTAACTTTTAATAACTTTTTTAATAATAGTAAATATTTTATTTTTTATTTTAATTTCGCCATCTCAAGCCACTAAGGCATGCAAACCTACTATAAGTAACTCATTTTGTTGATTCCGTTTGCCTATTGTTTAATATTAATTTTAAATACACGTTTGTGCATCTCTTTTTCATATCATCAATCACACACGTTATTTTATTCAGAATATCACACTCATAGGACATAAACGACCGAGGATATATTTTATACTTCCTGGTAAAATTGCATTCTTCTGCCGCCCCGCAGGTCTTCTTTTATTAATGGACGCTGACCGTTCCGAGTGGTTGGGGAAAATAAAGATGTGTGGTTCGGGAAGAGATCAACTGCCACTACTTAGCTCATTTGACTTAGAATCGATAACATGAACGGATTTAGATGGCTGATTATCGGGAGGGAGTAAAGGTGACGGCTCATTATATAGCATCTCTTCAAGTGTACGAATATCTCCTTCCGGATCAAAGATGGTAGCATCAATTTCCGGCGAAATTGGCTCATCATGAAAGAAAACCTCGAGCTCTTCCTTAGTGAAAACATCTTCTTCACCCGGTGTGAGAGAAGGGGAAGAGTCGGAACTGGTTGGTTCAGAAGTAGGAGTGGGATTGCCACTTAAAATATTAAGAACCTTTTGAGCATACTCCTCAGAAGCAACGTCAATAATATCGATTCGGTTAACGGTCTTACAATCGTAGTTGGAAGAGTATCTCGCGGTTTGGTCTAAATCAAAGGTAACGGATTCGTTTCCAACACGGAGGGTAATCTCTTCGTCGTAAACATCTATTAAAGTACGTCCAGTCCGTAGGAAACCTCTCCCGAGAATTAACGGAACTCGGGGGTCGGGATCAAAATCAACGATGACAAAATCAGCGGGGAAATGGAACTTCCCAACATTGATGAAGACATCCTCGGCTATTCCAAGAGGGCGCGTAGCGGATCGATCAGCAAGTTCGAGGGTCATTTGAGTTGGGGTAAGTTCGGGAAGAGAAAGCTTTTTCCATATCGATTTAGGCATAAGGTTGATGCTAGCACCTAAGTCGGCTAGGGCGTAACACTCAATCATCCCCGGGAAATTGCACGGTATTAAGAACTTTCCGGGATCTCCGAGCTTTTCGGGTAGCTTTTTAAGGAGAACCGCGGAACATTGCTCGTTTAACGGGGTTTTAGACATTTCGAACAATTTCTCTTTGTTATTAAGCAAACTCTTAAGCATCGAAGCAAATTTAGGCATCAAGAGAACGGCATCCGCGAAACTTATCTCGAAACGAAGGTCTTGAAAGATTTGATTGAACGTTTCAACTTGATGAACATTTTTATCATGGAGCTTTTGTTCGGAAAGTCGAGTCGGATATGGAAGCTTAATCTTAATCGGAGTATTCTTGTCGGCTTCATTTTCGGCTTCATTTTCGGCGGAGTTTTTCTTTTTAGGCTCGGATGATGGGACAACCGGAGGATGGACGTCTTCGGTCATTCCCGAGGGAATTTCCGTGTCCTTTGTCGCCTCGGTGTCATGGACGGTTACTTTAGGAAAAGAAGGTTTAGATTTAGACGATGAAGGATCGGAAGTAGCCGGAACCGTAGGACCATCATACTTAGTTCCGCTTCGAGTAGTGATCGCCTTTGCATCGCCCCTCGGGTTGGCGATCGTGTTGCTAGGAAGAGTAGAAGGAGTACTCGAACCCGAGGGTCGATCATTTAAAGCCTTTTCTAAATCAGTTAATTTCTTAATCATCATTCTTTGAATATCCTCATTATTTTTATTAATGACTTGTTGATTTTGAAATTGCTTCATAAGCTCATCCATGGGTAACGGAGTAGGCATAGCATTTTGATTGAAATTTTGCCCATGGTGGTTTTGGAAACCTTGATTTGGAAAGTTTTGATTTTGAAACCCTTGATTATAATTTCCAAAATTTCCTTGATTCTGATTCCCATAATTAAAATTCCCCTGATTTTGATTAAAATTCCCTTGATTTTGAAATGCGTTTCCTTGATTGAAATTCCCATGATTGAAATTGTTTTGGTTTTGAAAAGCATTTCCTTGATTTTGATTTTGAAACCGATTTTGATTAAAGTTACCTTGATTTGGATTTGCAAAGGCTCGGTTTTGATTTTGAGTAGGTTGATTATTTCGAGTGAGCATATTCGGATTTGAGTTGTTGAAACCGGGTGGAGCAAGATAATTGTTCGAACGATAGCTGAGAAGGTTTCGGTCTTGAGACGGATAAGCATTATTAGGATTAGCAGCATAAACGTTCTCATGAGAGTAGGCACCGGTGGCCGGACAATCATAGTATGGATGAGGACCACCGCAAGTTTCACAACCTTGATTCACGGCATTGACTTGATGTGTCGATTTCTCTCTAGCAAGCAACTCGACTTGTTTAGTAAGGGATGAGATAGCGCTCAAGACTTCATCATTAGCTTTACTAGAACTCGAGGATGGAGGTTTGCTCCTAGAAGTCCTCACTTTCGCTTTGTTTTCGATGATGTTGAAGGCGTCTTGAGTATTTCTAGCTAATAGATTTCCACCCGCAGCAGAATTGAGAGAGTCTTGATCAGCGGGATTCAAACCGTTATAGAAAGTATCGATCTGATGAAGAGGTGAAAACCCGTGATTAGGACATTTTTCGAGCAAATCTTTAAATCTATCCCAAGCTTCGCTGAATGATTCATCGAAAGCTTGTTGGAATCGAAAAATTTGAGTACGGAGATTTGATGTTTTAGAAGGTGGGTAGAAATGATTGATGAATTTATTAGCTAGATCACCCCATGTGTAGATCGAGTTCGGGGGTTCCTTTTCTAGCCAAGTTCGAGCCGCTCCTTTCAACGAAAAAGGGAATAGTTTCATTTTGACCACATCGTAAGGAACTTGGTTAATCTTTATAGTCTCAGCAATGTCGGTGAAATTCCGAATATGAACGTAAGGATCTTCGTTTTCGAACCCGTGAAAAGAGATATTATTGATGAGATTTAGTAACCCGTGACTAATCTCAAATTGATTTGCTTGAATTTCGGGTAAAACGATGGCTCGTCGGACACCATTAAACGGAGATTGGAGTTGTTCCTCCATTGGTCGAAGATCATAAGCCGGATTAGGTTCATTTGGAGGAATCCCGTTTTGGTTATTTGGTGGAGGAGCATTTGGTTGGGGAACACCCACCGGCGGGTGTTGTGCATTAGTATTATTGTTCATTTCGTCAATTATAGGGAAAGGTGTGTGTGTGTGTGTGTTATGACGGATGATTCTTTCGGGATTCGAAAGAGGTGAAAGCAAGTCGTTTGACGAAGAACGAGTATTCATAAAACGAAAGCAAAACAAAAGAAAAAGAAAATGAAAATCAACTTTGAGGTTAAAAATATTTTTTTGGGTTTTTTAAGTATTTTAAGTTTCTAAATTAAAAACGAAAACAAAAACAAGTTATTAATACTATTTAATCTTTGGTAATCACTAAATTAAACGTTCCTCTTTTCTCTTGAGCTTACGCGCGGCGAGGCGGGAGAACGAGGTGTACGGGGTACTCAAGTGTACAGTGTACTTAAAAACCTGCTCTCTTCAGTCTGCAATTTAATGTCAAGACTTCCGTATTCCTCGTTTATTCGGTTGTAAAACTCAAAATAATCGGAAAAACGAGTAACCTTGCGATTTCTTTTGTTGGTTATTTAGGCACGGTTTACAACACTCCCGTAGAAGTGAGGTCCTTTTTAGAGTAAATTATGCTAAAACACTTTCTACAAGTGTTCGATAACTAACTACTTATTAATATACGAAAATAGTAACTTCCGGAGAAGGATCTTCAAATCAAAAATCAACGAAAAAGAATCGACGGACACGTTTAGCCTTCCCCGGCAGCGGCGCCAAAAACTTGATAGCGTATATAATACACCAACAATATATAGTCCGAGGATAGCATCGGTAAATATGTATCCCCGGGTCGTAATCTCAACGAAGGCTGAAACTTGGTTCGTTGGTTCGTGTTCGTGATTCGTGAATTGAATCGTGCAGGCTAAGGGAACCCTAAATTTCTACAAATAAAAGCATGTAAAAACAAATAAACACGGAAAAGCACGAAAAAGCACGTAAAACACGGAAATAAAAACCTACGCGTAAAACGGGATCGAATCCTAAATTCCCGAGCTAATCTCGGGAAAAACTAAGTCAACTAGGGAAAACCTAAATTCTAAATTCCTAAGGGTTTAAAACGTAAATTTAAACTTAACTTTTCTTAAAACACTTTTATTTTACTTTTTATTTATTTAATATTACTTAAAAACTAATTTAAATTACTTAATTAAACTAAAAATGAAAATTAACTTAGAAAAGTACAAAATAATTTTGAAAACTCTAAAATACTATAAAAGTAATTTTAAAACTTAAAAATATGCTTTTTTGGCTTTTTATATATTTATTATTAATTAAAAACTAATATTAATTATTATTAATTACTAAAAATACTAAATAAAGAGAAAATAATTTGGAAAAGTAAAATTTATTTTTCTAAAATTATAAAATAACTAAAAAGTAGTTTTAAAACAGAAAACTATTTTATTTGGATTTTTATTTAATTATTATTAATTAAAACTAATTAAAAAGTGATTAAAACTAAAATTAAATAAAATAAATAGTAAATAAGCTCAAATAATTCTGAGATTTTTAGGATAATTCTAAAATAAGCTAAGGAACCTAAGAAAAATAAGCTAACCTAATTTAGAACCCTAAGAGTGACTAATGTTTCGAGCTGATTTGCATCGGTCACACGTCCCAAATTAAACGTGACTAAATGATGGAAAAATATTTACCAGTTACCCTCTAGTCACATATATACACAAATGCATGACAAATATTTTACGAAATGGTCACACAAATCGGATCAAGTGTGGCTGTTTATTTAACGCTGGTACATTTAGTCACGCAAAAATGTCACAGTGTGACCGTTCAAAAACGACCATGTGTGACGAAAGGTCATTTTTGGCCTAGTGTTTGGATGTTGGTTGATTTGGAACAACATCATTTGTGTGTTGACAAGAGTCAAGTTTTCTCCACCAAATGGGTTTGACGGAGATCTTAGCAACTCTTGAAGGCTTAAATCTTGGGTAGTTAGGAGAGGACATGATAGTGTGAGTAATGATTTGTGATGATGAGGGGTATTTATAATGTGATGATTATGTGTTTATGGAAGGATAATGTGTGTTGGTTTTGATAGACAAAATGTGATTCTGAATTTAGGGAAATGGAGAATCAAAATAGGGTGGAATGGGCTAAAAAGCAGAAAGCAAACAGTGACCTTCGACCTTCAGATGGCCGGCCCCCTTAATTGGTGGCCGGTCCCCTTAATTTTAAGGGGGCCGCCCAGGCCTTGGTGCACAGGTTGCCTGAAACATGTTTTAGGTAAAGTTTTTCCAGAAAGATGTTTGTTTTGGGGTTTGGTTTTGGGCAAGTCCAACTCTTTAGGCAACTAGGCAAGTATTTTCTTAGTGGAATATACATGAAAAGCATATATGTAGGCAAATTACCATATAATCACAATTAAGCATGCATGCAAAACCAATAAAGCAAATAATCAAGTTATTCTACCTAATAACAATCATCATNGTGTTGGTTTTGATAGACAAAATGTGTTTGTGAATTTAGGGAAATGGAGAATCAAAATAGGGTGGAATGGGCTAAAAAGCAGAAAGCAAACAGTGACCTTCGACCTTCAGATGGCCGGCCCCCTTAATTGGTGGCCGGTCCCCTTAATTTTAAGGGGGCCGCCCAGGCCTTGGTGCACAGGTTGCCTGAAACATGTTTTAGGTAAAGTTTTTCCAGAAAGATGTTTGTTTTGGGGTTTGGTTTTGGGCAAGTCCAACTCTTTAGGCAACTAGGCAAGTATTTTCTTAGTGGAATATACATGAAAAGCATATATGTAGGCAAATTACCATATAATCACAATTAAGCATGCATGCAAAACCAATAAAGCAAATAATCAAGTTATTCTACCTAATAACAATCATCTTAGTGTGAGGGCAACTATTAGTGGGAAACTAGTGATGGAACAAATATGAAATGAAGTTCTTGACTTCGTTCTAGTGTGTGCCTATATGAAACAAATGTGGAGTAAAGATTGCTTCGACTCTTATGAAAGCGAATTATCCTAAGAAACAATCTTTAGTCTCCTTGAATTGACTTTGCTCACTTCTAAGTGTCATATATATGTATATATTGGACTATATATATATAGATGATGAGAGTGAGACTATTATGCATGATTTAAAAAAAAACGTTTTTATCATTATTCAACAATGAGTTTTCCTAAACGTGAGAATGATTTTGAAATGAATTGAGGTTTTCCTTGAAAGTATAATTATGCAAATAAAATATCTCAATTCCTGATTTTGTGCAAAACAGAATCCTAGACTCAGATTTGAGAAGAAAGAAAAAAAATCTCAAGTCTCAGATGGCCGGCCCCCTTAAAGTGAGGCCGGTCCCCTTAATTTTAAGGGGGGCGCCCTTATAAATTTAAGGGTCCGCCCATCTGACAAATTTTTTTTTTCAGAATCTTGATATTTCAGAAATTTAAGAAAGTTCAATCAATTTGTTCCATCATTCCTAATCCTAAACGCAAGTGGTTAAATAATTCACGCTTAAGGGGCTTAGTAAATATATCGGCAATGTTATCTTCCAAAGCTACCTTTTCTATTGTTATATTTCCTTTTTGTACATTATCCCTAAGGAAGTGATGACGTATTTCTATATGTTTAGTCCTAGAGTGTTGAACGGGATTTTTACTTAAATCTATAGCTCCTTTGTTATCGCACATAATAGGAACATTTTCTAACCTAATACCATAGTCTACGAGAGCTTGTTTCATCCATAGTGCTTGTTGACATGCCTTTCCGGCGCTTACGTATTCGGCTTCGGTGGTAGAAATAGCAAGAGAGGTTTGCTTCTTCGAAAACCAAGATGTTAGACAACATCCCATAAACGTGCAAATACCGCTAGTGCTCTTTCGATCCACGTAGTCTCCCGCATGATCCGAATCCGCATAGACAATGGTTTCTATGCCGGATCCCTTAGGATACCATAGTCCTAAGTGTATAGTGCCTTTAATGTATCGGAAGATACGCTCAACCGCTTCTAGGTGAGAGGTTTTGGGATCCTCTTGAAAGCGGGCACAAAGGCAAACACTAAACATGATATCGGGTCTACTTGCCGTTAAGTATAGTAAAATACCTATCATTCCTCTATACTTAGTGTTATCAACGGACTCACCTTCTTCATCTCTTGTGAGTTTAATTTCCGTTGACAGGGGTGTCTTAAGTGGCTCAGAGTCTTCTAGTCCGAATTTCTTAAGCATTTCCTTAATATACTTAGATTGATTAAAAAATATTCCATCTTCTAATTGTTTTATTTGTAATCCTAAGAAGAAGTTTAGCTCTCCCATCATACTCATCTCAAACTCATCATACATGATTTTGGCAAATTCATCACACATTTCTTGACAAGTCGATCCAAATATAATGTCATCGACATATATTTGAACAATGATGATATTTGGGTCACTTCTTTTAGTGAAGAGAGTGTTGTCTAGCATTCCCATGGAGTAATTATGTTTAACCAAGAATGCTTTTAGTCTATCATACCAAGCCGTTGGAGCTTGTTTAAGACCATATAAAGCTTTCTTTAGTTTGTAAACATAATCAGGTTTTGCGAAGTCAATGAATCCTGGAGGTTGTGCCACATATACCTCCTCATTGATAAAACCGTTGAGGAATGCACTCTTCACATCCATTTGGTATAACTTAAAGTCTAGGGCGCAAGCGTAAGCTAAGAGTATTCTAATGGATTCTAATCTAGCTACAGGGGCATAGGTTTCGTCATAATCAATTCCTTCTTGTTGATTATAACCTTGAGCGACTAACCTAGCTTTATTCCTAGTTACTATTCCATTATCATCTAATTTATTTCTAAATACCCATTTAGTTCCTATTATGGTAACGTTCCTAGGATTTGAGACTAATTCCCAAACATCATTTGTTTTGAATTGATTTAATTCTTCTTGCATAGCCATAATCCAACTTTCATCCTTTAAGGCTTCATTTATGTTCTTAGGCTCTATTGTTGACACAAAACAAAAGAAGTTATTTTTATCTTGAGCTTGTGATCTAAGTGTTTTTTGATTTAGGTTGCCTATGATGTTGTCTAATGGGTATGACTTAGATTCTTTAATATTTACAACCTCGTTTTCTTCTAGTGTTTCTATTTTCGTTATCATTTCCTAAGGGCTTATTTTTACTAACCTTAATAGCTTCTTCCTCAATCACATCATCATCTTCTAAAGGTAAGGTTTTAGGTGGTGGAGGAGTTTCATCAAAGGTTACATTTAAGGATTCTTCTACTTTCATAGTGTGTTTATTTAAGATTATGTATGCTTTACTATTTTGTGAATATCCTAGAAAGATTCCTTCGTATGACTTAGGGTCGAACTTAGCGAGATAATCTTTTGTACTAAGAATAAAGCATTTACTTCCGAATACCCATAAGTAGTCTATATTTGGTTTTATACCTCTTAATAACTCATAAGGAGTTTTTCCTAATATTCGTCTAATAGACACCCTATTAAGTATATATGTCGAAGTATCTACCGCGTGACACCAAAATTTTTGTGGGATAGATTGCTCATTTAACATAGTTCTACTCATTTCTTGTAAAGACCTATTTTTCCTTTCTACTACTCCATTTGATTGAGGAGTACGTGGAGCGGAAAAGTTGTGAGATATTCCATTTAAATCACAATATTTTCCGAATTGAACTTCATTATCGAATTCCCTACCATGATCCGTCCTAATTGAAACTATTGAGCATCCTAACTTATTTTGTATCATTTTACTAAATGTCTCAAATTTTTCAAAGGCTTCGGTTTTATCACTTAAGAACCTAGTCCACGTGTATCGTGAATAGTCATCTACTATAACTAAGGTGTAGCGGTTACCACCGTAGCTCCGCACCACGGATGGACCGAAGAGATTCATGTGAAGTAGTTCTAAGCATCTAGTAGTGGATACTATATTTTTAGCTTTGTGGCTAGCATATGCTTGTTTTCCTATTTTACAAGCGTCACAAAAATGTTGATTATATCTTAGACTAGGCAAGTTTCTAACTAGTTCCTTAGATACCAAAGATTGTATTTGTTGCATGTTTGCATGACCTAATCTCCTATGCCACAAAGTGGAGTTTTCATCTAAAGTCGCTAGGCATATCCTATCTTCCGATTTATCTCCTAGTTTCATAACGTATACGCCTACTTTCCTAATTCCTCTACCTATGAATTTCTCATCCTTAATAATTACACTATTCTTATCGGTAAAGGTAACCCTACACTTATTATCACATATTTGACCTATACTAAGCAAGTTATATGTTAAATTATCTACATGTTCAACATTTTCAATAGTTAGAGAGTCTTGAGAGATCGTACCTTTGCCTATGATTTTTCTACGACGATCGCTACCAAAAATAACGTTACCTCCGTTGTATGCTTTGTATGTAGAAAATAGCTTGCGATTCCCCGTCATGTGTCTTGAGCATCCGCTATCCTTTACCCACTCATCGGGCTCCAAATTAATTCCTAGACATATTTCATTAGATGCTTGAGCGACGAAACATTCTTGTTTAGTCTTTTTGTCTTCATCATCAAATCTTTTCCTTCGGGTTGTTCTCTGATAGCGTATATAATACACCAACAATATATAGTCCGAGGATAGCACCGGTAAATATGTATCCCCGGGTCGTAATCCCAACGAAGGCTGAAACTTGGTTCGTTGGTTCGTGTTCGTGATTCGTGAATTGAATCGTGCAGGCTAAGGGAACCCTAAATTTCTACAAATAAAAGCACGTAAAAACAAATAAACACGGAAAAGCACGAAAAAGCACGTAAAACACGGAAATAAAAACCTACGCGTAAAACGGGATCGAATCCTAAATTCCCGAGCTAATCTCGGGAAAAACTAAGTCAACTAGGGAAAACCTAAATTCTAAATTCCTAAGGGTTTAAAACGTAAATTTAAACTTAACTTTTCTTAAAACACTTTTATTTTACTTTTTATTTATTTAATATTACTTAAAAACTAATTTAAATTACTTAATTAAACTAAAAATGAAAATTAACTTAGAAAAGTACAAAATAATTTTGAAAACTCTAAAATACTATAAAAGTAATTTTAAAACTTAAAAATATGCTTTTTTGGCTTTTTATATATTTATTATTAATTAAAAACTAATATTAATTATTATTAATTACTAAAAATACTAAATAAAGAGAAAATAATTTCGAAAAGTAAAATTTATTTTTCTGAAATTACAAAATAACTAAAAAGTAGTTTTAAAACAGAAAACTATTTTATTTGGATTTTTATTTAATTATTATTAATTAAAACTAATTAAAAAGTGATTAAAACTAAAATTAAATAAAATAAATAGTAAATAAGCTCAAATAATTCTGAGATTTGTAGGATAATTCTAAAATAAGCTAAGGGACCTAAGAAAAATAAGCTAACCTAATTTAGAACTTAATAAGCTGTTTGGACACAATAAGCAGTTGCAAAATAAGCACTAATTAAGCAAATAAGCACTTATGAGAACCAGCTTTTTACAGGACCTTAAGCACACTTAATTAAGCACAAATGAACAAGAAAATCACAGAAAATAAGCAAATAAGCACTTAATTAAACTTAACCTAATTGACAGAAAACTAGCCTAAGGACCCTAATTGACAGCTTATTTATAAGCACCTAATAAGCTGTTAAGTGAAACCTAATGGGGCCCAAAGAAAGATGACCTAGGGTACTAGCTTAAAAACCTAAAAGCCCTAATTTGTAGACCCTAATTGAACCTTAATTAGCCCCTTGAACAGACTACTGTAGCAACTGAACCTATGGAAGAACAGAAATGGGACAATATTGCAGATTAATTTTACCCTATCAAATGTTATTGGAAATGATTGAAACTGTTTCTAGGAGACCTTTGCTATGTGAACTAACCTCAGGAACAATATTAAGCCTAACAAACACTTAATTCTATCCTTAATGATCCTAAGAAGTTGCCTGATCAAACAGTTCCTAGTAATGTTGACTTTATTTTTATGCACTATGGTTTTGACTTTTATGAAATTCTAAAGCACTAATCTGCCCCTAAATGATATGTTTAGCTAACTTATGACTTAATTACCCTAGATATAACTATCTTGGACCTAATTCCAAAGTTGCAACAACAGCAGCTCTCATATGAATTCTAAAATGCACCTAAGATCTAATTGTGACTTTTTATAAAGTTACCTATCAATTTTATGCCTTAGTTACTCTATCTAGTCCTTATGCAGTATGACTAAACTAAAAATGCAGCTAGAAAACAACTGACTCTCAGTATTACACCTAGATCCAAACACCCCTTTTAACTAGTGTTTGCACTATGCTTCTAAGCTAATGGCTTCTACACCTAAAGCAGGTTATAGAAACTTATTTCTTAACTTAATTCAGACCTAAATGATCACTAAAATGCAAGTTTAAGCTACAACTGATGTAAATGCAGTGTATACTAAATTAATACAGATGATGACTAAATAAAGGGTACTAAGCTAACACTCAAACAACAATTTACAACTACTGATTATTTCTTAACAAATAAACTGAATAGGACTGAAATTAAGCTAGATACTAGTTACTAATAAGCTAAAAACAGGAAAAATGAAAGAAAACTTACTTGGGAATATTGCTGCTAAAATGAAAGTGAACTAAGATATGAAGACAGGCTTACTCAAGCTATGAATTTAGCTTAGTGAGCTAGTAGCTGAGGTATATGAAGCTAGTCAAGAAGCTTTTCACCTCTGGCTTATGTTGTTTTTTTATTTTTTTATTTTTTTTTTATTTTTTTTAATAAAAGGAAAGCTATACAGAAACTAATAAGGGCTTATAAAGGTTTTTAAAAAGCTTAAGGTAAGTTTAAATAAGCAGAAAGTAAAGAGCTTTTTGGAATAGATAAGGGTTTAAAGTACGAAAACTTAATAACAGATTAAAGAGGAAAGTGCAAGAAAAACTTAATTTTATTAAAGCTTCAAAGTAAATTACAGTAAAAGGAACTTAAAGAGATTACAAAAGAGCTTAACTACACTAGGAGCTTATACTAAAATTCTACACTATACTACTTGATTGCAATCCGTGAACAAGGTCCCTATTTATAGCCTGTATATGTCGGTTTGAAGCTTCAGGAAGCTTTATCCATATTTTTGATCCATATCCCACCAGAAAGTTCTTGAATTCTTCATCCCTTATCCTTGGATTGTGTTCTAGGAGGTTCTGTCCAATGGGATGCTTCAATTAAGCCACATAGGATGAAGATAAGATAAGTGGCAGAAGAGTCCAGAGGGTATACGAGGTTTCTAGGAATTTACAGGGGTGAAAATGGTGGGGAAGATGGGTAAACAGTAAACGGTGGTAAAGGCGCGTTTGGGTTTGGGGTTTATTTATTATATTTTGATTTTTGGTCTTGGGCTTGGGTGTGTAGTGGGTTGGGTGCATTTTGGGTTTAAAGGGTTTTAAGGTATTTTGGGTTTATTGTGAAATGGGTTGGGTTTTAATATGTTTGGCAGTTTTGATTATTTAGGACGTAGTGTTTAGTTCACAAGGACCAAGTTTGTAATTTCAGAATCTTCAAGGACCAAGGCTGTCATTTCTTCACAATATTATTCAAGGGCCATAAGTGACAAGTCTTGATTACTTGAGGGTCTGACTTGTAAATTCTTCAAATGTATTCTTTCAGGGACCATATTTGACAACTCTGGAATCTTCAGGGACCATTTGTGCAAATTTGATCAAACTTTATCCAAGGGTCTCTTATGTCAATTCTTCCTTTCTAAGGGACTTGAATGGACTTTTTGAGCTCAAATTCTCTTTCCGGCTATAAATATTTAACTCTTTCTCTTCCCGTGCTCGTTTTTCGTGATTTTGTCTTGGTTATTGTCGTTTTCTCATATTTTCTTACTTGCATGCACAAAAACACATATATTTGGCATTTATTTGCGGGTTTTTGGTCTTTTAGGTCTTAATTTGGTCGAGAAAAGGTATGTGTTTAAGCACATACCATTCTCCTTTTATCTTGTGCTTTTTGTCACTTTTTAATAAGTCTTTTGAATTCTTTAACAACCTTTGCATATTCTTCGTCTTCACTTTCGGAACTAGAATCGTCATCATCACTTAGTTCTTTCTCGATTGTCATCTCTAAACAACCTTCTTGTTTACTCTCATCGTAACTCATGAGGTTTTCGGCATCATTACCTTCACACAAGAGATTTGAACTAGTAGCACTTGTACTCATTTCAACTAAATATTTGTCTACTATACTTTTATTTGCTACTATTTTTTATGCAAGATTTTTTTTGGCTTGACATTCTTCTTGATGAAAGTTTAAAAGACTTTTTCACATGTCGTTTGCCGTTTGACAAAAAAATATTCTTTCATACTCAACTCTTGGTAGAGCTTTGTATATAATCAGTTTTGCCAAGTTATTTTGTTCTTCAAAAATAGTTTTTATTGGTTGAAAATGACATGCCAAAGATCATAGTCTATTGATTTCACATAACTTTCGAATCGATTTTTCCATTCAAGAAAACTTATATTTTCAAGAAATGGTGGTTTGAAAATAATTTTCCCTTCTAAATATTTTTCCGTTTCCATAGATTGATTTCAAGTTTTAAAATACAATATATTTTAAAAATCCTGTTTGACGTGGCTCTTGATACCAATTGTGGAAAACTAGAAGGGGGGGTTGAATAGTTTTACGCCTTTTTAATTTATAAAAACTTTGGTTTCCAAAACTTAGATTCTAGCTTTATGTGATATCAACTTGCTTGCACAATTATAAACAACTATGTCTACGAGAGTATATAATGACAAATACGTAAGTAAGTAAATAAAAAGATAGAGATAGAAAGATAGCACCGCGAGACAAAGGATTTATAGTGGTTCGGCTACGAATCTCCTCTTCATCCTACTCCACTCCCCGAGCACCTAACTTGAGAGTTTTCTTCACTATGTCAACAAGCTCCATTATGGCGGAGAAACCTTACACACCTTTGCTTACACCGTTTAACGACACCAAGCAAAATGTCGAGTCCTAATAATAGCTAGAACCAATCTCACAACTCTTCACGACTCATCACAACTTCTACACAATTTATGCACACTACAACTACTACACTACTTCTCACAACTTCTCTAATCCTACTTCACAACACTACTTGTTCTTCACTACTTCTCTTCACAACTATCACTACTAAATCTCCTAATTATAAACTCACTACACCTTTACAAACAATATATATACAACTACCAAACAATATCTATAATACTTCTTTAACTTGATGTTGAAGGAGTATTCTTCTCTTGCACTTTGAATGATGAGGAATTGAATCACTTGAAACAAAGACTTATAATCTTATGATCAAAGGATTTAGAAGGATGTTTAGAAAGGATTTGGACTGAAACAATTCGTGCAAAAGGTGAGGAAAAAATGCAGGATTGAACCTGTATTTATAGGCAGAGTTTCCTGACAATAGGAGCGTGCCGGCCCCCTTAAATGGTGGCCGGCCCCTTTAAAATTAAGGGGGCCGCCCTCCTGTAACGGCCAGGAAACTTGTCTTTTTCTGGGGAAAGTTTATTTTGTGAAAAACTAACTGATTTTAGTTAAAAATTTGAATTCATATATTTGTTATGAATTAAACATTTTCCTATAATTACCAAAAAATATTTTTCAAAAATATATAAGATGTTTTTATCATTTTCTAAACTTTGTAATGTTTAAATAAAAATCCCTTTGATCATAAAATGTATTAGACATTTGTTTATTCATAACTTAAGTGATTTTGTTGAGTGAAATGATATTTGTAACTAAATACTTGTTTACGTAGTAATCTTTCGTTTAATGTTTTTACATTTTGTGATCGTCAAAACATAGAGATATCGAAAAATATAAATAACGTTTTTATGCATTATTTATATCAATTATCAACAGATTGCTTCTGGCTACATGGAACATTGCATTGGTTGCGCATGAACGCTGGAATACCCGTATGCGATCCAGCAGCCATGTTGCAACCTAAGTCATGTAGTTATGGGCGACACCTATATACGGCTTCCTTGAAAATCCACCTGCACTGAATATCATCGCAGTGCGATTTTAAATGGTCCTTCTGCTTATAGATGATTTTATTAGTTACAAAAAAACTGTAATTAAAAATACGTTCTGGACCTCCAGCGTTAACCATGAATAATGCGCCTGTTCATGTATGTCTGTGTTTTTTATTGTTAATAGAGATGAAAAGTTCTCGAAAGTGGTGGAAGGCAACACCACTGACCAGATATATGTAAAACTGGACAAAGAAATTCAGATCCGGTCTTATATGTCGTCTCTCCCAACACGCGCATCTTTCAAAGTTTGTTCAATCGCAATGATTTGTGTTTGCACCTTTCGAAACTATACAAATTCAAAAATTGTTTACACGAATTTAGGAACGCACCAGATTTTTATGTAGATGAAGTCACAGCAGACTGAGTCATAAACGGCTTCAGTAAACCTGATGCAAGCTTCTCTGTGTTCCCATTTCGTCTGGATAACATTGCAAAGGCTGAAGCAACACGTGACTTCCCCTTTAACCCAAGTTTAAACTGCCCAATATTTTGATAAAAATCATCATAGATCCGGCATATAATGAGGCACTTCTTTAACATGACTCCAATGATGCACTCTGATTTTTGAATCCACTCAAATATGTTATATGACTAAAAAAACAAACAAATTTTCAAAAGTTGAAATTAAGCATTCCCAACCTACTAACTAATCTGCAAAGCCCTAAGAAATTTTCAAAAGTTGAAATCAAGCATTCCCAACCTACTAACTAATCTGCATAACCCTAGCCTAAAACATTTGTAATCACAAATTAAACTGCATAACCTAAACATGAACTGAGAAAGAACATCATGCTTGCCAATCATATCTCTTTGCTCAGAATAGAAAGTTCTTTGAATTTTTTTACCTCGCCTATTTGATTCTGAATTTCTTATATTCCTTGTTCTCCTTCGTCGATAACAGACTCATTACATGCAATCTCATTGTCCAACAACAAAACCTCATGTCTACTAACAAAAAAGTTTTGAAATCAAAATTTTTTCGAGACATACATTGGATCAAAAATTAAATGCAACATTTACAGAAAAAAAACTCAAGTCATAAATAAAGACTATACCTTGTAGGATATAGGTTTTATTTAGAATAATGCACAAGCAAAACCTGATATCCTGTTATCATCGTTCAAAATTCTCCCCATCAGTTCTTAGTTTGTGCCATACAAACTGATTTATCAATGAACAATCGGCTGATATATTGGGATGTATTAGAAGCTACTCTCCGTTTATACCAAAAAGGAGAGGGAGGGGTTATCTCTCTCATACCTTAGTACTTGTATCACGGATCATGTCATGCCCATGCAATCTGCAGATGCATATAACTAACAAATACGAACACCACAAATCAAAAACCAAAATATCAGTCGTTATTTTCAAAGAACTAATACAATCAATTGAGAATTCGATCTGAAAATTGGTTTATGGTTTACAATCAGAGCAAACAAAAACAGGATAATAGAACATCGGATAATCATAACAAATTGATATCTATAACCGGATATAGAACATTGGATACAAAGTAGAGGGAAAATTTTATACAATCAGAGCAAACAAAAACGTGAACATGATATTGTGATCTGTAATCACCTTAGGAAATTACATGTGTGATCTAGAGCAGAAGCGTGAAGCAGAAGTTGTCTAGGGTTTTGGGAAGGGTAGGGAATATTGATAAGACTCAATAAGCGTTTAGTTATGCGCCTGATGTTTATTTCCCCATAATGTCACAATTAGTCCCTTCGTGTTTAGCTCAATCTCTTTTGTCTACCTTATTTTTTTTGTTTTCGGTTCTTGATCACAATCAATGGCTTGGCTCCATTGGTTGAGATGTATGCATTTGAACCCAAAGATGCAGGTTCGAATCCTGCACCATGACTTTTTGAGAATAGTAAATCCGAATTTTATTAATGTTATGGAAAAGGATTGATAACGTGGAATTTAAATAAATGGCAAAACATTAACATTTTAATTAATCCGAATTTTAGTTGATTAATAGTTGCTTAGGTGGACAAAATGTGATGACAATAAAATAAATTTAAAAAATTGCTTACATGGCACAATGTAATGACATGGCTGATAATGAATTACTGAGCAATGACATGACGTTTTCTTGATTAATCTACGTGTAACGCTTCCTGTTATATATAATATAGAATCTAGATCAAATAAGATCAAACTTAAAGTTGTTAAAATAAGATCCAACAAAAATCTGACAAGTGACACTCTCGTTAAAATAATATAAAATTTTTTATTAATTACAACTAAAATTGTTAAAGTTCCGATGGTTTTCTTTTTGAAATTGACGAAAAAAAGGTGATACACTTTGATTCGACATGCAATGTGTATCAGGTTAAGGTGATACACTTGATTCGACATGTAAATTTATAATTGTGTATCACAAACATAAACTCATGTATCAGTTGGTTATTAGTTGCTAAAATGTTAATTTGTATTAATATTTTAGTTGTCAATATTAGGGTTTTTTTGTAACATGGACGTCTAACAATAGGTTTAGTTGTCAATATTATCGACTTTTGCAATTCATTTGGGTTTACCAAATACCCATGTAAACTTCAGCCCAATTCAAATAGTAGTATAAACTACAAAGAAGTTGGCCCAAGCTTATGCAATATGCAAACGTCATGCAACTCCAAATCTTTTATGTAAATTTAGCCAAGTAGTGACAACATATTATAGGAGTGTTCTTTTCTGTTGTGGTCCAGACCTCCAGTGTTGTCTTGTCTATGGAGTTTACATATACTGCAGTTGTAATGTACAAGTTTAGATAGCAGGTAACTTTGGTGTCATTGCGTCCATGAATTATCCCTGAACATGGCCTACCGTTTATACATTTATACACACCAAAACAAAAGAGAATTGAGTACACGGTTAATTGGCAATAGACGACTTTAGCAACCAAGAAACATTTTCATTTGCGTATATATATATGATCAAAAAGAGCGGTCAGTTTTTATTTTAACCTGTGTCATGTTTTCTACCAGGGGCGGAGGAGGTAGGGGGACTGGTGGGTGCTGAGCCTCCCCCAACCTGTCCAACTACCTTAATTGTGTACAGTGCTAAAGCTTATATTTCACGCATTTTTGTCTACGAGCCTCCCTTAACAGTTGGCCACAAATAAAAACAAGCATCGTTAGATATAAGTTTATTTAGTTGGTTATGGTAATCAATTATGTTTACATAATATTTTAAACAATAACTAGCTTAAACTTTAGGTGTATTTATTTACACAAATTATATTCATTTCCAATAGACTAGCCTAGTAAAATACCATTGCTCAAAGCAAACAAAGAAAACCAACAGTTTTAAATATATTCAATAATCTTCAATCTCCATTTTTTTTTTAATTTTGACAATATTTTAATAAAAGCTAGCTAGAATAATATAACTAATTTAGAAATTCACTTGTAAATTTGTAATATTGACGGTGTTTGTATGAATTAAAAGATTTTAGTATGATTAATGTTTATTGCATAGAAAGGTACTAGTATGTAAGAGTTTCTTACTCTTACATGGCTTGCATATTAAATCATGAACAACGTTAAAAAAACTATATATAATCTAATTTTATAAGCAAAGAGACGAGTTATTTATAACCTAACAACACAATCACAACCACGATATGACCTATAGGTTATAGAATCTATATTCAAACTTCAAACTACGGAACATGGTGGTTCTGTTTGCATATAATATTTATCGCTATTTTATTTGAAGAAAGTCAGCACCCCCTAACTATAAATCCTGGCTCCGCCCCTGTTTTCTACGACGTGTATGCCCTCAGTGTTATTGTGTTTGGTGGGTAAGAGTTGTATCTTAGTATGTCGTACCTTCCAACAATGGATATTCAAACACGCCAACACGGTGGTACAAAATTCACCCTAGAAAGGTCAATATTTTCTTTTGGAGATTGAGACTCGATCGGCTTCCTCATCGCTTGAATTTGTCTCGAAGAGGGTTAGATATTCCGTCAATTATGTGTCCAGTTTGCTCGAATGGGGTGGAATCAAGTGAGCATCTTTTCTTCTATTATGAAGTGGCTTCAAACATATAGAGATTGATTCGTATTTGGTGCGACATGTCCATCCCGATATTGAACTCTCACTCGGATTGACTGGGTTGGATTCAGAATCTTCGGATTCCAAATGCTCTCAAGGATCGCATGATCGTGATTATTGTTACTACTTGCTGGTATCTTTGGAACTATCGCAATTCCGTCACATTTAACTCTCAAAACTTGAGGAAGTATGACATTTATGATAATATTCGATTTTTTTCATTTTATTGGTTAAATAGTAGAAGTTTTAATACTTTACCTTGGCATGATAAACGATGCAATTATTATTCTAGCTTCTTGCTACAAGCTTTATTTTATATATATCTTTTTGCACTCCAAAAAAAAAGTATGTCGTACATTCACTTCATGATATCCCTTTTTTGGTCACAATGTAGTAGGTCTAGGGTTGATTCAACGGTGTAATGAAAAGAGTAGTGATTGGAAGACCTAATATTAGGCCAAATTTTATACTTAAAGTTGCATGTCAATAATTCATTGATTGTAACAATAGGGCTCACCGCTTCATAATCCAATAAGGTAACTTCACATATGTTAGCCACACAATTAGGCACAAGTTTAGGTCCCTCAATCATTTTCCGTATGAAAATTAGTTTAGTCGGTTTGTTATGTTTGTATCCATGTAATTTTAGCATCTTGATAGTTTATCGATATAAAATGTGCATTGCCTTATAGAAAACATGATCATGAAGAATTCCATTTTGAACTTTGGTTATGTTTATCGAATTTTAACAAGGATGTTAATTTAAGAAATAAAAAACACTGTTAACCAAATGATTTGGCTTTTATTATTCAATACCAATAAGCAGAATATGTAAGAGTACAACAATTAAGCTAATTTAGCTAATGGACTAGTTACATATATCCGAAAACAAGCTAAATGAGTTTTATGTATAATCGAGCTAAGCTACAGAAACAAGCTAAATGAATTTTATGTATAATCGATCGAGCTAAGCTACTCTAAAGATATCCGCTAATAGTAGTTACTCTGCTACAATTTATGTAATTCCATTGAGTCGACGACTAAACCTATCGACAAAACACCAAATAAAAGACAAATACGTCACCTTTTAAGGCATTAAAGCATAGTGTCTGTTTGGGGCTCTAACAAAGCTGTAACAAAGGATGGAGGAAGACAAACCTCGTTTTCATAGTTGTGGAATTTGGTGGATCACTTTCAGGTGCCTTTATTACGAATGGACCATGTAGGTTGGACATTAGCGGCCGGATTAGTGACAATAATATGTGGACACTTTATCTTAGTATAATATTGTTATGTTCACATCACAAATATGCAAGTTGGTATCTTTACAGTTATATTCCTACGATGCCATTCAATTCAATACCGTTGCTCTTAAATTCATTCCCAAGTGGTGCTAGTTAGTTTTCAATATATTGCTTAAGCATGTGGTGATAGTTGCATGCTAGTTTTCAATACCGTTGAAGTAATGATGCAAAAGTTCCAACTGGTTCCTGACCCATGCTCATCCCTACCCTAAAACTTGCATAATATAATGATCAAAGAAAGTTTTATCATACAGAATGCATGAAACTCTTGCACCAGTTTATAAAACCTCACATATTTTACTTACATTTTATTTAAACAAATTACTTTCATTTAAACAAAAATCTTTTATTAATATTTGACCATCTAAAAAGAACAAGACCGACCCTGAGATTTTTTATGCGCTGGGCGAGTGAGTTAAAAGATGCCCCTTGTAACCATACAACACACTACTTAATTATAAAGGTCTGAAACCGAGTCATCTAGATCAATGAAGCACTTAGCTAATGGACTTGTTACATATATCCGAAAATTGAGTTTTATGTATCATCGAGCTAAGCTACGGAAAACAAGCTAAATGAGTTTTATGTATAATCGATCGAGCTAAGCTACCCTTAAGATATCCGCTAATAGTAGTTACTCTGCTACAATTTATGTAATTCCATTGAGTCGAAGACTAAACCTATCGACAAAACACCAAATAAAAGTCGAATACGTCACCTTCTAAGGCATTATATTAAAGCATAATGTCTGGTTAGGTCTCTTACAAAGCTGTAACAAAGGATGCAGGAAGACAAACCTTGTTTTCATAGTTGTAGAATTTGGTGCATTACTTTCAGGTGCCTTTATTACGAATAGACCATGTAGGTTGGACACTAGTGGCCGGATTAGTGACAATAATATGTTGACACTTTGTCTTCGTATAATATTGTTATGTTCACATCACAAATGTGCAAGTTGGTATCTCTATAATTATATTCCTACGTTGCCATTCAATTCAATACCGTTGCTCTTAAATTCATTCCCAAGTGGTGCTAGTCTTCAATAAATTGCTTAAGCATGTGGTCATAGTTGCATGCGAGTCGGGCCATAATGCTAAGGGCGAGTTCTAGATGTTTTGGTTTCTGTTTTTTGAAGTATGTTATGTTATATATATAGTTTGTTGAATACATTTTATGTTCCCATTTCTTAAAAAATATGTCAGGTCAAATGCAGTTCGACCCTTTTGCAGGGCTGACCCAATGTGATTCTTTAATTAGTTCATAGAAACCACATGAACTTATGTTTTCAAAATGAAAATGGTTCTAAAATTTTGTTTACATGATCAAACGAAATTTTTAGTTTTGAATTCTTTTTATGTCAAACCAAATTTGTGCACATGATCATTTATAGTTTTGAATTGACCACAATCTTTTTGTATCTAGCAGACATTGACCCTTAAGGTTTTTGTACCCCTTGTACTTCATATCTAGTAGATTGTATAAAGAAAATACATTTTTAACAGGTCAATATCTGATCATTAGCACGGGCGAAACCACATATGCCTCATAGGGTTCAATTGAACCACCCACCAAAACTTTTTTTTTTTTTGAGGAGTGTAGCTAGTGGAACAGCGTACGCATTATGTACACAAATATTGCTACTTATATCTCAAAACCCATTCCAAAATGCCTCTTGTTCATTGAACATTAATCATAATAATGCAAGGCCAATAAAGGTGGACCTAGCCAATAGTGAGTAATGAACCAAAAGGTGTAGTGGTCAGGAAACACTACTAGACTTCAGCTGTATAGCATAAGCATATAGATCATAGATTGTCCTATGTCTACATTATAATCACCACCAAGATGGCCCAGTAGTCAGGCGAAATGGTTCAAACCGACTCAGTTAAACATCTTGGGAGTNAGACATCGAACGGTTAATATATATACAAATAAATCATTTTCAATTCTTCTAGAGATTTACACATCTTCTATCTCTTAATCATATGAACAAGTTTCCATATTATGTTAGTTACAATATTTGGGCTAATTCCAGAAAAAAAAAATATTATAGTTGTCAAAAAAATCAACTTTAGAGTAGTGAATTAAAAAATAATAATAATAATAATAGTTTAAACACTAATGTTAACCTTTTTGTCTTCATGTGAGTAATAATGTAAAAAAAATCCTGTGATGACCATTTTACCCTTGAAATTTTGAAAATTGCATCCACAGTCCTTAGGATAAATTACATAAATGGTCCCTGTGGTTTAGCGAAAATTGCATCCAAAGTCCCTAATATTTTTTTTGATCTGTTACGTTTTTATATACGTTTATTTCACGTTTTTATACGTTTTAGTCCGTTTTTATACGTTTTAGTCCGATTTTTTATTCATTTTTAAAGTTTTTTTTGCCACAAGTGAATTTTTTTATCGAAAAAAAATTTTATTAGAAAATATTACGAAAAAAATCAAAATTTTTTTTCTCACGTGTCACAAAAAAAAATTTCTAAAAAAATTGTTTCAGAAAAAAAATTGGAAAAAAAAAAGAATTTCGAAAACAAATTCAGAAAAAAAAATCAAAAAAAAAAGGAAAAAAAGTTCTGAACAAACATAGGGACGGTGAACGCAATTTTCTCTAAACGACAGGGAGTCAAGGACCATTTATGTAATTTAGCCTATGGACGGTGGATGCAATTTTCGCAAACCCACCAGGACCATTATGTAATTTTTTTTTTATTTTATTTATTTATTTTTTTTTTTAGTTCGCTACACAGAATTGCCATTTTCGACAAATATGGTGTTTTTTTTAGAGAATTAGCCCTACAATATTTTATACACATGAATTAATCTACATGTCAAATAATAATGTTTAGCTTCGTGTATTAACCAGTAATAGTAAATATGAATAATTGAGTTAACTACATAAATTGTCCTTGTGGTTTGCCGGGTTTTACGGATTCAGTCCATTTTTCAATGTTGTTACGAGTACAATCACTATGGTTTTGACTTGTCTCAGATCAAGTCCAATTTTCTTAATTCCGTTAATTTGACCTTGTTTGACCGTATAAAGTAAGGGTATATAGTCTTTTAAATTGTTTTTACTACATAAATGGTCCTTGTGGTTTGTCGGGTTATACGTTTTTGTTTGTTTTTATACGTTTTCGTCCGTTTTTATAAGTTTCCGTTCCGTTTTCCTCCGTTTTTATTTGTTTTCGTCCGTTTTCTTACGTTTTTATCCGGTTTTATCTGTTTGTATACGTTTTCGTCAGTTTTCTTACGTTTTTGTATGTTTTCTTACGTTTTTTTTTTCGGTTTTTATACATTTTCGTCCGTTTTTATACTTTTTCATAATTTTTTGTCCGTTTTTATAAGTTTCTATGTTTTCATACGTTTTCGTCCATTTTTATAAGTTTTTATGTTATCATACGTTGTTATACATTTTCGTCCTTTTATACGTTTTTATATGTTTTCTTACCGTTTCGTCCATTTTTATACGTTTTCATATGATTTTCTACATTTTTATACGTGTTTTTGTGGTTTTATGCATTTTTTTACGTATGAAAACGGATAAAACGGGTAAAACATATAAAAACGGATGAATACGTATTAAAACGGAAGAAAAGGTATAAAATAGACGAAAACGTATAAAAACTGAATAAACGTATAAAAATGACGAAAATGTATAGAAACAAACGAAAACGTATAATCACGAACGAAACGTATAAATACGGAAGAAAACGTATAAAAACAGAAGAAAATATATAAAAACGGACAAAAACTTATAAAAACGTATAAAAACGAAGGAAAACATATAAAACGACGAAAACGTATAAAAAAAAGACGAAAACGTATAAAAATAGATAAAAACTAAGAAAGCGTGATAAAACGGACGAAAACGTATAAAACGGACAAATGTATGAAAACGGATAAACGTATGAAAACGAATAAAAACGGACGAAAACGTATAAAAACGGACGAGAACGTATAAATACGGATGAAAACGTATTACCCGGCAAACCACAAGGACCATTTATGTGATTAACTCTAAATTAAAAAAGATGAAAATGAGGGTATTTTTGTTATTTTATTAGACTTAACAGCTAAGACTAACAGATTTGGGCAAAATAGACCGGATCTGTAACATGTCAAATCCACAGTGACCGTACCCGTAATGAAATTGAAAAATTAACTGAATCCGTAAAACACGGCAAACCACATGGACCATTATGTAGTTAACTCTAAATAATAGATGTTACCTTCATATTTGGATTAACATGGTGGCCGCTAGGAAGAACGTCTGCTTTAACAGGAGCCTTATGTTGAAATGGAACAGGTGGGTAGAGCCTTAATGCTTCACAAAAGACTGCATGTAAATAAACTAGTTTGTTTGTCTCTTGAGCCTCGAAAATTCGCCATTTTCCAACTTGATACTCAGGAATAACTTCATTTATCTCGTCTCTAATATTTTTTTCGACTTCAGGGTGAGTCATAACAAGCCAAAGGAACCATGTTAGCGACGAGCTTGTAGTGTCTCTTCCTGCGATCATCAAGTTTAAGATAGTGTCCCGTAGAAACTTATCATCATGTGTGGAGCCATCAACGAAAGTTTGTTGCTCGGTTATCAAAGAAGTCAACAAATCGACACCTTTTGCTTCATCTTTAGACACTACCCCTTCACTCAAATCTTTTCTTTTTCTTGCTATAAGACCTCCAATCACATCATCTAACGTTTCCCAAGCCTTTTGCAACTTTTTCTCTGTCCCAAAACCTATCCACCTTTGAAGTTTCCACACGCCTTTTGGAATTATGTGACGTACAAAAATCGCTTCTTCTGCTTCGTCCATGGCTCTGGAAAACGGCACGTCTTTGAAATCTACGGATAAACACCCAGGGTCATATCCGGTTATGAACATACAAGTGGTGTCAAAAGTAACCCTTTGAAATACATCTTGCATATCTACCACTACCCCTTTTGAGGCAACATGGTTAAGAACCGGAGTCAAGCCTTTAGCCAGTTTTTCAGTGTTCATCCTTGCCAAAAACCATAGAAATTTTGGATTATTAATCAAAGCATTAGTAATTTTACGATGACTTCTCCACAGCTCGTGATCAGAGTTAAATATCCCGTCTCCTAGAACTTCAAATATCTCCCTAAACTCGTTTCCTTTTGGAAAATTCATGAAGTTTGAACTCATGATATGGTGAACACACTACAAAATTTGTGACATTTGCTCACTAATTCAAGAGTGAGCAAAAGATAAGTAAAAAGTTACTAAAAGCTATTTTAGCAACTCCTACTAAAAAGAAAACAGTAACTACTAAAGCCATCACTAAAAGTCAATCCATACACAATATTTAGTAAGCAAAAGGGTCAAATTTTTAGTGACTATTCTCTTTTAGTAGGCAAAGGTGTCAAATCTCTTTTACACCAAAGCCTATCTAAAATGTTTTAGCCACTTTCTTTTACAACTAACAGTGAGCAAATGTTCACTTTTAGTGACTAAATGATAAGTGAGTAAAGCTAATTCATAAATAATACAATTTTTGTATCCGCAAATGATACTACTTTAAGGTTTTCTTATACAGGCAACTTTAGAAATGAAGGGAAAGCTAAAAACACAAATATTCAATCTGAACCAACAGGTTCTACAACACAAATATTTTCCAGGTACTAAAAATAGGTTCTACAACACAAATATTTTCCAGCTTAGAACAAATATTTTGCAGGTTCTAAACATGAATATTTTCAGGGTTCTAAACATGAATCTATTGTAATCCTAAGTTTCACCATAGTTCAATCTCCTAAATTTCACCACAGTTCAGTCTCCTGAGTAGGCTGTTTGAGTGTGACTTAAGCAATACTGAAGGAGCTCGATTTAACTGGAAATATTCTGTGTCTGTTTTTGCAGATCTAAGGGAGCTCGATTTAACTGGAAATCTGCTTTCTGAGTGACAGGTATGACATATTACCTTTAGATGGTTGTTACATAGATGATTAAATGGTAGTAACTGTCTGCCAGAAGGCTGAATTTGATCTTATACCCACTTAATCATACAACATGGCTCTTAATAGGTCAGGAAAGCATTTTAAGTAACTTTTATTTTCTTTTGTAGTGCCTTTTTCAGGTTGCTGTTCCTTCACATTGCTTATCAGTCGTATTGCTGCTCAACTGTTTCATCTCTACTTAGCGCCTCATCTGGTTAGATTTTTCCCATTTTTGTTTTTGGTTATGTGGTTTATGAATGGGTATTAGTTTTCTTTGTGGTGTGCTCTATGTCTATGACTATTTGTGATTATAAGATTGAGATTCCCCATTTTTCAATCCCATGTATTTGATCCTGTATACACACATAGTTTTACATATGATTTTTGAATATTTCGTAGGCTGGGACTTGCAAAGTGTGTAATTATAAACTAAGAATAAGAATGGAACGTTTGTATCATTGTATGTTACATTGGCATAGTATTTAAAGAAGGGAAGTGCACTCATTATGAATAAGGAAGTGCACTCATTATGAATAAGGAAGTGCAACAATGAATTGATCGTGGTAACAAGTTGAGTGTATAAGTTACATTAATCAGGTCTTCTGGGTCAATTCAGTCCACTTCGACTTAGTTCCTGTTTTACTGCCAGATATATTTATTTAAATCTTAAACCCCACACACATATTCTTAGATAATAGTGAAGCATCTTTGAGGTAACAAATCACAAATTGTTTAGCCATATATAAAACTAATAGGTCCTGTATACATATCTTTGTAGATATATTAAATAAGTTTATGTATTTATTTATCGAGGATTCATTTGAATCACATGTTTTAAAGCAGAAGCAAGAATGACGGTTCACTGTATACATTGATATTAGATATTGGCTAAAGACGATAAGCTGTATTTTTAGTTTTTTTAGATTGTAGAGGACTATTGTATGTTGAACTATTTAGATGGCCATAGGTTTAAGATTCTAGTCGCCATAATTCATGCACGAATTGAGAATGGAAATGACGAATGTATGACAGAAATGGCTTACATAAACATTGGTTGTATAAGCCTTCCTAATAATTCTTTGTGGCATGTGATTTTCACCTGCATTTTTTTTATCGTGTTAGCAAGCCATATACATATGTTATAACAAATTCAAATTAAAGATTTATTATCTGATATTTATGTGGCAAGTATGTAATAGCTGAGTTTGTGAGATAGAAGCTGTGAAATCAAGTCCTCCGAGGTTATTGCCCTAGGACAGATTAATACAAGTTATGAGGGTAAAAGTAAAATCTTTAAGTTCTATTATGTGTCAACTTGACATCGATTTGTAGTTTTAGCTGAGGCATGTTATATAGACAGATTTTACGTTCACATTGCTCCTCCTGTGTTTGCTAAAAGCACATAGAGTGACCACATTTCTGACATATTGACAAGATATTTGGTAATTAGGTGGGTGCTTAACAGGTATTGTTGAATATCATAATTTTTTTTGAGGAAATATTATCATAATTCGTGTTAGAAAGAGTTGAAGTAATAGGCATTATTAGTGTTTTGAATAGAAGGTTATGGTGAAAGGAACCACTATTATAGAAAGCAGTTGTCCATTCATCCCTCGATAAATTAGACTCTCCATTTTGGATCCTCAAGGTGTGTTATCAAGGTATCAAAGGAAGTTAGATGTTTATTAAAGATGGAGGGGTAAATGTTTTTTGCATATTGGAATGGGTTTTTTTGCCATATCTTTCAATATTGATGCATTTTCATCACAACATTGCCTGTCGTCTTCATTATGCAATTTCTCATGTTACTTGTGCTTTTGCCTGCTAAGAAATTACGCTCCTTTGTATACGTGGGTTTTAATCAAGTAGCTCAACATTGGGTTGACATTCAATGAAGAATTAATCTTATACCACTTAAATCATACAACATGGCTCTTAATAGGTCGAGAAAGCATTTTAAGTAACTTTTATTTTCTTTGCATGCTTTTACAGTTGTTCTTCCTTCACTTGCTTATCAGTCGTATTCTACTCCAAACTGTTTTCTCTCTACTTAGCGCCTCATCTGGTTAATTTTTCATTTTTGTTTTTGGTTATTGAGTTTAAATAGGGTATAGTTTTCTTTTTGGTGTGCTCTATGTCTATGGACTATTTGTGATTATAAGATTGAGATTACCTCATATTCAATCCCATGGTATTTGATTCCTGTATACACACATAGTTAGATGTTTATAAAGATGGAGGGGGTAATAATTTTTTGCATATGAATGGTTTTTTGCATAATCTTCAAGATCTGGAATCCTTTTTTCTATATGTAATCACCTAAATATTTATCCGTAGTCTTCAGAAATGCAATTGTGAGGATGTATTGTTAATAGTAAGGTAAATTAAACTTATTTTGCGCTAAGTCTATTGATAATAATTAGTTTCTGTTATAGACACTCAAGCAGAACCACTGTTGCCCATAATGTTCAAATCCAGAGGGAGTGTTTGTGAGTTTCATTAGCCTAATTAAACATTTAAGCGATCAAGCTTTGCTATGACATTAAAGATCTAGAAAAAGAATATAATAGTTCAAACATCACACAACACTACATTAACGTTGATTAGATTGCTTTTTAGAATGGCAGATTAAACACTCAAAGACTAGTACAGTAC
>LBNU01008227.1:70762-93528 GCA_014162995.1 Artemisia annua
AAAACTCAACTCGCCAGGAAATGAAAAACAAAAATACTCGCAACTTAACAAGTGAAACTCGCAAGAAAGAAAAATTGATACTCGAGAAATGAGTTGCCAAGTCTTGGATACTCGCAACCTAAGATAGGATACTCGCTTATGAATTTAATATGCGCAAAAATTGAAAACTGATACTGCTAGAATATAAGGACCCTTACTCGCTAAAACTCAAAGATACCCCGATATCGTAAACCTTAAATTCCCAAACTCGCAAAACCAAAAATTAGCTTGAAACTTTTTTTATAACTGCTGCAAATAATGATTAAATTAAGGAAAACTTATGAAAAACGTTATTTAGGAAACTAGTTTAATTCACTAAAATGCAGTATATAAGCTAGCGACTCAAAGAAACCCTAACCCATCTATTTTGAAATCATTCGACTCATATATATCTCATTGCAAAGGTGGTGAAAATCTTTATAAAAGCTTTTGTAGTTTATTCAAGGATAGATAAATAACGATGATAATAACTAAGAATAAGCTCAAAAAAGAATTGTAGCATGAAAGGAAAGATTAACTAGGAAGAAGATTTAAGACATGAAAAATAAAATTGCATTAATAAAAAGACTTACACTAAGTAAAACTAAAACTTGACAAAACAACTAAGACTCAAAACCTAACTAAGCCTCAAAATGAAGCTAAGTGGTGCATATTTTAAAAGGAGCCAAGGAGGCTTCTCTTTTTTACATCGTTACGGTTTAGGCCCTATACTTTGCTAGTTCATGAAAAGGTACACATAATTTAACACAACACTACTAGACGTTCTAAAAATAAATATAAGTCTTGTACTTGAGGTTGCGTGTGACGTTTTTCCTTCCAAAGGTCTTCAAAGACTTAAAAGTGATCACTTGCTCGAAATTTGTTGAAGCTTATCTTGATATTTAACTTTGAACTTTCGATTTAAGCGTCATCTTTGCGTATTTTCTGCGAGCCTTTAAGAAATAAATACTGTCGTCACGGGCTTTTCTTAAAGCAAATTGCAATTCTTTGGCTTGTCTTTTAGACTCTTTTCCACATCTCGTGCTCGTTTTAGGCTTTTTTGGTGATTTTTGATGTCGTTTTGCTAATATCCTTTCCTGCCACAGTCACAAACACAAAAACACGATATCTTTGCGTTTAACGCTTAGTTTTTGGTCTTTTAAGGTCTGAAAATGCGTGAATAAAAGGTTATGGTGAAATAAGCACATACCACTTTTCAGACGGCTGATCAGCAGGGTGTATTGGATACACGGCAAAACTACTTCTGGTGCGGGTTTGCAGTTTCTAGGAGATAAACTCGTGTCTTGGCAATCAAAGAAGCAGGATTGCACATCACTATCGTCGACAGAAGCTGAATATGTTGCCATGTCTGCCTGCTGTGCACAAGTCATTTGGATGCGTACACAACTAATGGACTACGGTTACTTATTCAACAAGATTCCGATGTACTGTAACTCAAAAAGTGCGATGGCGATTTCGTGCAACAAAGTTCTGCATTCAAAGTCTAAGCACATTGATCTCCGTTATCACTTCATCAAGGAGCATGTTGAAAAGGGTACAATTGAGTTATATTTTGTGGGTACAGAATACCAACTGGCAGACTTGTTCACAAAACCACTACCCCCGGGAAGGTTTACTGAGCTAGTTCACCGGATTGGTATGCGGTGTTTGACTCCAGATGATCTCAAATCTTTTCTAGAAAAAAATTAACCGAGTCAAATACCAAAACTATCTTTGTAAATATTTATCAAAAACAAAATACAAAATCAAAAAATCTTCAAAAATCCAAAAAGATTTGACCATTTCTTATGTTTTTAATTTGCATGTACACAATCTTCGTCAACACTTTGGTTTATCAAAAATTTCAAAATTTCCACACCAAGTGTTGAGGGGGAGAAAATGTTCTTCAAAAATTCAAAATCTTGTGCAAACATGTGTACGTGCATATTTCTTTGTAGTTATGATGTTATTTTGCAATGGTGGATCGTCAAAGGTTATCTCGTATCATTTCTTTTTCATTTTTACTTCTTTATTAGCCTACCATTAACTGTCGTTACTTTTAACCGTTGAAATACAACATTAGGACCAAATTTGCCAATATGTTAAAAACTTTCAAAAGACTAAACAAAACAAACACCCCCCCCCCCATTTTTTTCTTATCACAAAAACAAAAACCAAAAACAAACACACCCTTTATTATCACACGGCCATAAATCGTTCTTCAAATCCGTGTTCTTGATCATCAAACCGTAAGTAAAATCATGTTCTTTAGCTTATTCTAACAAATGGTTTTTAACAAATCGTGTTTTTGATGGCTAAATATCGTGGAATTATGATTATTAGAACTAGGGTTTTCGATAAGATTGATTCTTGCTTGTTAATTTGTTTTAGACCATGAAAACATAGGGCTTTTGATGTTAAATGTATTATGTTCATGTCCCTAATGTCTAATTATAACAGTTAACTCGTTTGATTTGATTTCGATAACTAGGGTTTATGTCGAATTGGGTTTTTATGATTATGTGATGTTTTTGTGAATATACTTGGTGGGATTTGTTTGTTTATGTGTTTATTACATGTATGTGTTTTAATTGCTCCATATCAACAGATTGCATGTTCTAGAAAATTAGGGTTTATGTTCGAATTAGGGCTTTTCATTGTGATGATATTGAGTCTAATTAAACTGCTTAAATGTGTTCTTGTATGTGTTAATTGATGTTTTTCATTGGTTATACAACATGAATTCTCACCTTACATGTTCTAGATAATTTTGGGCTCGTTAAAATTTCGAGATCTTTTGTATGATGCCTAATTGTGATTCTAACTGATGCTTATCATTCAATATACAGGTTTCATTCAAAAGATTCAAAGATCTCACAGATAAATGTACGACTTCAATGATTTCGAAAAATTCTTGTATAAGAATTTTTTCGAGAAAATTTTTCGAGAAAAATTTATCGAGATCTTTCTTGATAATTTTATCGAGATCTTTCTAAAAGTTTTCGAGATCTCTCCTTGACAACTGTTATCGAGAACTCTCTAAAATTTTTCGAAATCTCTCAATAAATTATCGAGATCCTAAGATTTTCAAAATTATCGAGATCTTTCATAAGTTATCGAGAACATATGAAATGAAGTTATCGAGAACTTTTACTAAGAATTATCGAGAACTTTTGAACATTAAATTTATCGAGATCTTTCCTATGGAATTTATCGAGATCTTTCTTGCACAAAAGTTATCGAGATCTTCGTTAGTGACAGTTTTCGAGAACATTGTTGGTCATATTTTCGAGATCATGTATTACATATTTTTGAATATTCAAGTGATTGTAATTTTTTCGAAAACTTGTATATTGAATGAATCCTCTTGAATATGTGTATTGTGAGAATGTTATGTATCTTGTGATTGAATTGTGTTATTATACATGTTACCAAAAGACTTATGTGCATAAAATGATATATCATCTAAGTTACATGTTAAATAATAATACCGTCATTAATCACAGATTAATTAACTGGACCATGATTGCAACATATATGTCTTTGAATATCAAACGTGAACTCGGACTAATAACTAACATATCTGGATGTTTGATTTCATGACATGACACTTTCAGAACACAAATGGCTCAACACAATGAATCAGTTCCACAACAACAGAACCTCCCACTACTTGCACTTGGTGAAGTCCTCCCTACTGACTACAATGTAGGCATAGATCAGAACAATCTTCGCATCGACTTCAACAAACTTAGTATACCTGATGACACATGCAAGATTGTCAAGAACATTCTTCTGGCTCATCCATGCAAGCCATTGCTCACCAAATCCACATCTGTACCAATCTTCTACATCCATCAGTTCTGGCACACTGCTAAGGCCAATTTGGACGACAAATCCTTTACCGTCATGCTGGACCGTCAACAATACAACATTGATTATGACACTCTTCGTGAAGCTCTCATGTTACCAACTTACAACGAATATCATTCGATGCTGACTGAACTGGAAATCCTTGACTACTTCATTGATCTTGGATACGATATTCCTGACAATGAATCACTCATCACATTCATACTGATCATGACAGGACCGTGATCCCGTTCATTAGGTTCACCAAACTACTCATAGCATACTTATGTGAGAAAACCCCTGACTTCATCAAGAGGATGCACGACAGGACGGAACCAAAAGACATATTTAATGAAGACCCAAAGATTTCCTTTTTCAAGTCCATCAGGTTCATTCCAAGAACCAAAGGCATGAGAATCCCAGATCATTTCTTGGATGATGAAATCAGAAAAACACGGAACTTCAAAATCTATGATAAAGCATTCAAGGCTGGGAAAGTTGGCTTCAATGAGAAAGAAGATGAACCAGCATCTATTGTCCGAACCCGAAGCAAGAGGGGTGGCAAATCCGGTAGCACGAGCAGTACTACAACCTCCCAACAACCAAAGCCTGCTCAAAAGCCACCCACCAGACCAAGAAGGAAAGCTGCACCTAAGTAGATTCCTCAGGATGAACCGTTAGCTTCATCATCAGAAACGGAAACCGACTCTGAGTTCGGCTCCGAATCTGATGACGAAGCAGACTATGTAAGAAGGTCAAAGGCTCCAGATGACCAAGAAGAAAAACTTGATGAAGAAGAAGAGTTTCCAGGGCTTGAACTGACTAAACAATTAAGCAAGGAAACTGATGAGCAAGAACAAAGAAAAGGCACGGGAATTACCATCAATGAACCAAGTAATGCTGCTCGTGATGAAGAAGCAGAAGATGAACCTACTGCAGAGCCACTGGTTGACAAACGTAAACTGAAGAGTATCATTGTCGACACCAGGGCTGAAAAGAAGCAGGAAGAGAAAGAATTCAGGGCAGCTGTACTACTCAATCTCCAACATCCACAACCTCATCAGACACCGACAATCTTCCAGGACATGAGGCTGGCTCAAGTAGCACTGTAGTTCCTCAGACCGAAAACGAACAACGTGACACTGAAGGGAACATCGTCATGGAAGAAGCTACAGAGGAAGAGCAAGAGCAGACAGAGTACATCACACCCGAATTCATTGCTAAAGTTCAGAGAGACGAGGAAATCAAGAGGAAAGCTAAAGAAGAGACGGATAGACTGCTTCGTGGACTCGATCAAGACGAAGATCTCATTGACACTGATCAATATATCAACAGTCCTCCACACTCATCNCAGAGGAAGAGCAAGAGCAGACAGAGTACATCACACCCGAATTCATTGCTAAAGTTCAGAGAGACGAGGAAATCAAGAGGAAAGCTAAAGAAGAGACGGATAGACTGCTTCGTGGACTCGATCAAGACGAAGATCTCATTGACACTGATCAATATATCAACAGTCCTCCACACTCATCTTCAAAGAATCCCCCGACTCCAAAAGAAACACCTCCTAGGAATCCCTCACCTCCTCCATCAGAACCCAAGCACAAATCATCATCATCATCATCATCACATCACTCATCACCACCACCAGCAAAGACAACATCCAAAGGCAAATCAGACAAGAAAAAGAAGGGAGGCAAAGCAGCCTTGACAGCATCAAAACGGATCAAGAAAGCTCTTGATGTGGCTAAGAAGAAAAAGAAGGAGACGCAACAGCCAACTAGAGATCTTCATGACCAAGTACAACTGCTCTCACAACATGTCAAAACTTTGACCTCACAAGTCAAAGATCTTCAGGATGCAAGTGAACTTGTCGACAAAGCTCTACATGTCGACATGGACGGGATGATCAAGGAGTACACAACAGAATATCTCAACGACAATCTCGCTGCAATAACTGAACCGGCTGTGTCTGCGCTTATTGAGCCGATTCGTTCTAAATTGAATACCAGGATCAAGCACAACATTGAAAGAATGCTTGAGTCAACTCCATTCTACCTTCGCACTAACAGGGATCCTCCACCACCGGAAGACCTATCTACTGAACAACTGCAAACACTGTTAGCTGTCAAGCTCAGAAACAAGGAGGATAAGACACCTGAAGAATCAACGATGTTCGAGGCACTTCAAGCCATTGCCTCAAAAGAATCTTGCAAGGAAGCTGCCGGTAAACACAAACGACAAAGGAAAGATGATGATCCTGACTCAGATCCGAAAAGCAAGAAGTCAAAGAAGTTAGAAGCACCATCTTCATCACAACAGCCCCACAAGACTTCTAAGGCTCCTCCTTCCAAACAAAGAGCTCCTGCATCCGGCTCCGGACCGACACAATCAGAGGCACCATTCATGCTTCAACCGTTTGACACTCAGGAAGAACCAGAAACACCAATACCCGAATCAGAAATTCCTGAATTTCAAACCGGTCCATCGTCTCCAAAAGAGAAGAAGAAGTCCTCAAAGTCAAAGAAGCAGAAGAAGAAGACTACTCAATTCTCATGGCTAGATGTGGACGAAGCTCATGACTCTGATTGGCTGACAACGATGATCAAAGCACAGCCACCGCTTGAGACCGACGAACCATTGCCGTGTAATACTTTGCAGATGACTCAGAGTATTATGTCAGGTTTACAAGTTGAAAGGTTGTCGAAGACTGAACTGAAGCGGATAAATCGTGAAGCAATGGACTTTCTCAAAAAGAGATCCGGGAACAAAGTAGAACTCGACTACCACATGGAGAACATAGCCTGTGCTTTATCTGGCTCATTCGACCGGCTTAACCCTGAATCGAATGTCGATACTGAAACGAAGAAACCTTACTTCACAGACTGGACAAAACCACTACCTCTACTTGGGTTTCCAGAAAAACCTAAGATCCCCTACCGACGCTTCTTCAACAACGACTTCCAATACCTTTATCATGCACACGAGACCTCCAAGGAACGATATGCATCCTCACTCACACTTTCAATTCCAGCCGCCCGATATGAATTACCAGACATTGAAGAGCACGCACCAATCTACTGCAAATCAGTTGTCCAATACAACAGGGATGCTCTTCTCGGTATTCAACACTGGCCAGAAAAACAAAAGCTTGGCTACACCCACAGGCTACATCTCAAGTCTAGTGAGAATGTGAAGCAACCGCTTCGTATCGTTGCCACAAATTCAACTACGCCTTCTTGAAAGAAATCGTCGTCAAGAGAACAGACGAGAAGAAGTACAAGTTTTGTGAAGCAGACTTCCCAGATTTGAACCTGAATGACATTGAAGATATGTATCTACTAAAGTTCAAGGAAAGCTGCTCAACTTTGAACAAGACACACAGTACAACTTCATCGCATCTCTCCTACTTCACATCAGACGATTAATTGTTCAAGAAAGAGTGGAAGATCTTCATCTGGGAGTGGAAAGTTATCAGAACACCATCAACCTTACTCAACCACAACTCATGATTCCTGAAATTACCGGGATGTCACAATACTCTCTCGTGAAACAACCAGCATTTGGAGTCATCTACCTCAACATCAAGCATCAGCTTCGTTTCATGAGGTTCGATGAGATTCAGAAGTTTTGTGATGTCACACTTCAGCGAGTTCGTGATGGGTTAGCAGAAAGGTTGGAGGATGAAAAGAATAGGCTGAAAGAGGGAAGACCAACTAGGTGGAAAGCTAATGGACGCAGAATGATCAGAAACTTTGTCNGAAACAAGGAGGATAAGACACCTGAAGAATCAACGATGTTCGAGGCACTTCAAGCCATTGCCTCAAAAGAATCTTGCAAGGAACCTGCCGGTAAACACAAATGACAAAGGAAAGATGATGATCCTGACTCAGATCCGAAAAGCAAGAAGTCAAAGAAGTCAGAAGCACCATCTTCATCACAACAGCCCCACAAGACTTCTAAGGCTCCTCCTTCCAAACAAAGAGCTCCTGCATCCGCCTCTGGACCGACACGATCAGAGGCACCATTCATACTTCAACCATTTGACACTCAGGAAGAACCAGAAACACCAATACCCGAATCCGAAATTCCTGAATTTCAAACCGGTCCATCGTCTCCAAAAGAGAAGAAGAAGTCCTTAAAGTCAAAGAAGCAGAAGAAGAAGACTACTCAATTCTCATGGCTAGATGTGGACGAAGCTCATGACTCTGATTGGCTGACAACGATGATCAAAGCACAACCACCGCTTGAGACCGACGAACCATTGCCGGGTAATACTTTGCAGATGACTCAAAGTATTATGTCAGGTTTACAAGTTGAAATGTTGTCAAAGACTGAACTGAAGCGGATTAATCGTGAAGCAATGGACTTTCTCAAAAAGAGATCCGGGAACAAAGTGGAACTCGACTACCACATGGAGAACATAGCCTGTGCTTTATCTGGCTCGTTCGACTGGCTTAATCCTGAATCGAATGTCGATACTGAAACGAAGAAACCTTACTTCACGGACTGGACAAAACCACTACCTCTACTTGGGTTTCCAGAAAAACCTAAGATCCCCTACCGACGCTTCTTCAACAATGACTTCCAATACCTTCAGCATGCACACGAGACCTCCAAGGAACGATATGCATCCTCACTCACACTTTCAATTCCAGCCGACCGATATGAATTACCAGACATTGAAGAGCACGCACCAATCTACTGCAAATCAGTTGTCCAATACAACAGGGACGCTCTTCTCGGTATTCAACACTGGCCGAAAAAACGAAAGCTTGGCTACACCCACAGACTACATCTCAAGTCCAGTGAGAATGTGAAGCAACCGCTTCGTATCGTTGCCATACTGGAGATCGTGGAAGAAAAGAAATTCAACTACGCCTTCTTGAAAGAAATCATCGTCAAGAGAACAGACGAGAAGAAGTACAAGTTTTGTGAAGCAGACTTCCCAGATTTGAACTTGAATGACATTGAGATATGTATCTACTAAAAGTTCAAGGAAAGCTGCTCAACTTTGAACAAGACACACAGTATAACTTCATCGCATCTCTCCTACTTCACATCAGACGCTTAATTGTTCAAGAAAGAGTGGAAGATCTTCAGCTGGGAGTGGAAAGTTATCAAAACACCATCAACCTTACTCAACCACAACTCATGATTCCTGAAATTACCGGGATGTCACAATACTCTCTCGTGCAACAACCGGCATTTGGAGTCATCTACCTCAACAGCAAGCATCAGCTTCGTTTCATGAGGTTCGATGAGATTCAGAAGTTTTGTGATGTCACACTTCAACGAGTTCATGATGGGTTAGCAGAAAGGTTGGAGGATGAAAAGAAGAGGCTGAAAGAGGGAAGACCAACTAGGTGGAAAGCTAATGGACGCAGAATGATCAGAAACTTTGCCCATACGATTGAAGAAAGGCTATATCGACGACAACAGATCAGAAGGTTGGAAAGCTATATCGGTGTTCGACCATCATTTCCGGTCTTGACATTTCGCCGACCTGATCCAAAGTTCACAGTCTTCGATGCTTAGCTCAGCTCCCATAATTCTGGTACAAATATTTCAATACTTATAATATTGTTTGATTTGTAATTACTAAGGCTTGTGCACACATAACAGTGTACAACCCGCACTCTGTAATGAAAGGACCCTGTGGTACGCATCAGTGCCACAATCCTAATATAAGGAGTGAAAGCTTCTTACTTTTGAGTAGATTTAATCAAACCTTTCAGTATTTTTCAAATCTGCTCAAAAGACAAGTATTACACCTCAATAAGTAATCACTTGTTGAGGGGGAGTACTTGAATCAAAACATCATTCTTAAATCTTCAAATCTTGTTGATCTCTCCCCATAAGACTCAAAAAGGCATATTTTAATCAAAATCGTTTACAAAAACAACATTTAATATGCTATTTTTGAGGGGGAGAAAAAGAAAGTGATTAAAATATGATGTCAAAAAGTCTTATCTCGTACGAGCTCGACTCAGAATTGACCCACGAATTGACGAAACAACAAATGCTTGAATTCAAAAGGATTTATCCGATTAGAAAGTACCATTTCGAGAAACTCTTTCTAGTTGTTTACTTTGACGGGTCTAACTTCCTTTTATGTATGTTAACAACATCAAGTTAGTTATTAGGGCCAGTTATCACCTAAAAGCTGATAATGCATCCCTTTAACTAAGCAACGTAAACGTGTCCCTCGGGTACATGAATATTAAGAGTGGATCAATTCAAAAAGTGCCAACTCTTTCCACATATGCAAATTTCTGAAAATGATCATGAGCATATGTTGAGGGGGAGTATTTCATATAAAATCCAAAACCTCAAAGTGTTAACAAAAAGTTTTACACTCTTACACACTTTGAGAGATTTTCAATGATTTGGTTTAAAGGCATCAATAGGATAGTTATGGAGTTACAACGTGACTAAGGATAGGAAAAACCGTCCTATGATCCGCCTAAAACGGAGGGATCTACCCAAGGACATCACCAATAGTTAGAAATTAGAAGTCCTTAGGTATGATATAACAAAAGGAGAAAAGAATGAAAGGAGAAAGAAGGGGTTGAAGAATTAAAAAGAAAATGAATGAAAAGGGTGAAAAGAAATAGCCCTCCATTTTATCAACCATAGGTCAGACACCGGGTTCAATTCATATGCTACTGGTCGTTGCTAAGGCGACACCGGTATTGAAGATAAAAGACGTCATGGACCCAGTGACGCAATGCACCTAAACCTTCTTAGCCACTCAGGCATCTCTCAAAAGATGTTTGTTTCATTCTCACGGGGAACCAGTGTAATCTATCGATCGTCTATTAGAGATGGTTGATATTGAAACAGGAGGCCCTCTGCTCCATGCCTCCGCATAGGAAACCAAATGTGCACTTATCGAGTCTAGAGCCACGAGATAACATAAAAGATCTCTTAGGAACACAAAAATCTTCTACACTAAGTGTCTTGCATCATTGGACACTAAGTGTAAATTATCGAGTCCTTCGCAGATCTTAGCAATCTGCCTTGAACGTTTATGAGGGATTTACTTAGGTATTTCTCGAATGATTGAACGGAAATCCTGCCAGGGTCAACATCAAACAGCCCTGACAGCAGGTCACTTCGGTGATTCCTTGTGGATTACGCTTAGTGTGTTCGATGGTTTCAAACGGTCTATAGTCGTGGGGTGATCTCCAGCGACTCACCTAATCGTGGGTGTGCGTATGCATGTCTGTGTAAGCCCTCTAGGGGGTATCCGATTAGGAACGGCCTTGGTAAGGATTAGAAGGAGTCTTCACACTATGCTGTTGACGAATTCTAACTCCAAACCTGTAAGTACCGGATGTTTTATTGCTAACTGTTTCATTTCAGGTACAAAAACCATCCTGAACACCGGCTTCCACATGCTTATACTTACACATCAACAAAATGAAAGCTCTCATGAAAGATCGAAGCAACATAAATGTCAAAGATAGATTCCATGTCAAAAGAATCTACAAAGTGATAAAGACAAACAATCTTAAGCAACACACCGTCTAAAGAAGGATTCTACGTCTACACAAAGAATCTTCACATATGAAAAGAGAGCTCCTCACTTATGAAAGTTTCAACCGTCAAAGGTGTATGAGCATGTCGGAATGATGCAGATCCACTGGAGTCAAAGAATGTGACGAATGGCAGATTACCACATCAGATTGATCACTATCTCATCAACAACAAAGAACAATGAACACCCATTCTATCTGGGGGAGATTGTTAAGAACTAAGAACGATGAATCATTTCTCCATTATTATTTTTGAAGACGTCCAAAGCTATGAATGCTACAACTAAAGTGCAAAGACAGAAGACGTCAAGCAACCTCAAATGACCGTGACTAACATCACTTCTTCAACAACCGATCCTTAGGGGGAGATTGTTAGAACCTAAGTTTATCAACGTTTCATCAAGTCTTGGTTATTTCAGTCATTGTAATAGGTTGCTAAGTTATTTATGTTATTTATGTTTAAGTGTAAGTCCATTACATGTCCAATGGGCCACAAGCCCATACGTTTAGAAAAGGAAGGAGAAAGGGAGTGTTGCCCTAGCTCCTCTCCTATAATAGGACCTTCATGTAATGCTTACTCTTGTTGGTTATTTCAATATCATAAGGAAACTCTTGCACTTTTATTCTTCATATTTGATCTAATCAACCAAACTCTATTTCTCATCTCATTTCTATCAAATCTATACTTGTGTTTACAATATGGTGACCTAACAATATCTCTTTATGAAATTGTTTTCAACCAACGTTGTGAGAGAATAATATTTGTAAAAGATATTAATTCATCAATAAAGGATCTAATTGATATGATAAACCACACTTAAGGATCGTGATAATTTTCTTAACAAGTATATCCTTTTATCATTTATATCTTATTTGTTTGCTTAGTATAATTTAGTTTGTCATTTAGTTGGTATCTTTTTGCGTTAGTTTTAGATTATATACTTGCTACTAGATTTATATTCGTTACTTAGTATACTTAGTTTGCCTCTAGATTTATGTGCTTCCTAAGTGCTAGTTTTTAGATCAGGTTGCGTTTTAGGTTATGTATGCTTCACATGTTTGTTATATATGCTTGTTGTTACCTTTTAGTTTATGCTTGCTATTCATAGTCATAAAATCCAAAATCTCTAAAATATCTCCCTTTTTCCTATTCAATTCACACAATCACGACTCGAACCGATACTCCATTCATTCCTTCGTTGGGACCACGACCCGGGAAATACTTCCACGAGTATTTCTTCGGAAAAACTAATTATTAGTTAGTAACAACACTACACCCACAAGCCTTATATGTGTTCACCCAATATTGCCTTAAAAAATTGTTTCGACCTTAGCTCTAGTGGTAGAGATTTGTGTAACTGCCAAGCCTATGATAGAATACATTCTATGACTGTGCGTTGAGTGATCACCCCGAAATTAACACTTAGATTAAGAGAGAGATGTAAGTGTTTGTTCCAATTTTGTTTGGTGTTCGGCTTTGATATATTCTAGCATAGGAAGTTTTTAGACTCATATTCTCCAGTTTCTTGGGGAATATCTTTTTGAAAATTATTCTAATAAGGTGTACTTGAGGGCAAGTAGAGTTCAAGTGGGGGGATATTTGATGACGTAAAATTTACCCATGATTTAAGTGTTAATTTCCCCCTAAAATGCTCATCTTTTCTATTCATATGAAGAATATATACTCTTATTTCTTCCTATTTTGGTTTCAGGTTAAAGATGAGTAAAAGAACGAACATACGCGGAAATGGAAGGACTTAAGAGCAAATATGTAGAAATTATGGATTCTGCACACACTACGGCGTAGAGGTTCATCCACCTACACCGTAGCAAAGGTTTATGAAGACTACGGCGTAGCCCATTCTATGGCTACTGCGTAACAATCCACTAAAGGGCACTACGGAGTAGCAACTCTCCACCTACGGCGTAGGCCCCAATTTGAGGCAGTGAAGAACTAACGAGGCCAAGGAAGAAACTACGGCATAGTAACCCTAGCAACTACGCCGTAGAAGCATCTAAAGAAGAAACTACGCCCGTAGCACTTGATCAAGCTACGGTGTAGTCCAGATTTACAAACGCTACGGCGTAGCAACTCAATCAGCTACGCCGTAGCAAAGTCGGGCCTATAAATACCAGCCCTAATTTCGAGTTTATTAATTCACTTTTCACCACACAGAAGTTGGGAGAAACTCAGGGAGCAGGAGGAACGAAGTTCTAGCCTCATTGAAGTCATTTCCAAGGGAGGATTCACACACCAATCATAAGTATATCAATTCCTTTGTCTTGTATTCGATTCATGTTTACATTTGTATTAATCAAACCTTGTTTTACTGCAAATATGAATATGAGTGGCTAAACACCTCTTGGTGTTAGCCTAGTTATGAAATTGTTATTGTTGTGATTTAGTTTTCTACGCATCTATTGTCTATTGTTTGTATACTTTCATGGCGAGTCTTAGGACACTCTAGTTCCCGTAGTGTTGAGCGTTGGTTGTTCCTTAGAGGCTTGTGGAATTAACCCTAGGAAGCAAGCCGATAGGGATGTGACTTGGTGATAGCAATATCACCATACATGTGCGAATTAACCCTAGGACCACCTACCAATGCGATATGCTTAACGGAATTAGAGGGGGTGTAAGATCTAACCATGCCGCATCTCGTTAGACTTGTCCATGTTAGTAGAGGTACTTAATGACTCTTACACCTTCATAGGTTCACACCAACCGATGAACCCACGGCTTTACAATAGTCTTGGATAGGACAAGGTGTAAGATAGATTTAGGTGATTTAACCCTCTGATCCTAAATGAATGTAACCCCCAGACGATATGATAGGATGCACTTATAGAAAACTAATCATAATAATAACAAGAGTAGTAATTAGGTTAGCACTATCTCTCCTTACTGATTTTCTTCTATTTATTTATTTGCTTTGTTATTTACATTTCCTAGTTAATTAATCTCTTTAATCATAAAACCCCTTTTACACGTGACACTAAACTTAGATAAACTCTACACACTTAGCACTTGGGACGACCTCGGCTTTACCAACTAGCTATACCTCACACGACCGGGTACACTGCCCGTTAGTGGATTAGGTAGACCTTAGGTAAACGAGACACTTAATAAATATTAAAACCTGGTCGGTAAAACCTGTATCAACTCGGATATGAAGGTTGCAAAGTGATAAAAATATAACTTTGCCATCCTTTTGGTTTTTAGAAAACCATTCGTCATCGCCTTTTAGAAAACCATTTGTCCAAGTGCAGATTGCACACAAGCATTTTTTTTGTCTAAGCAGATTGCACACAAGCAATTTTTTTTTGTCCAAGTGCAGATTGCATACAAAACCTTCCCAAGTGCAGATTCCACACATGTTATACAAGTTTCACACAAGTGAAACACAAAACACATGTTACACAAGTATCACAAGCATCACAACTGGTAAAGCCTATAAGATTCTCACAAGGTCACAAGCTCAACAATAAGATTCTCACAAACACAATACACAAGTATCACAGGTATCAAAAGCATCACAATTTCAGCTACAAACTACAAAAGGCAAGAATCTCAGTAACAAACCACAAAGAAGTATATTTCACACAAGTGAAACAATCTGAGCTACAAACCACAAAAGGTAACAACAATCTGAGCTACAAGCCGCAAGTGACAGCCGCAAGTGAGCCGCAAGTGAAACACAATCAGTTGCACAAACACTACAACAAATACCATAGGCTTTCGAAAATGTCGAATTCACCATTTAACACACCAGAGGTAAAAGGCTCAGATTATGTTTTATCATATTTGGCTGCAACATCAAAGGTTGCAAAGTATACAAAGTTTCAATTCACAAAACAAAACAAGAGGCTTAAATTATTGTTTTATCATATATGGCTGCAACATCGAAGGTTGCAAAATCAAGTTTTTTTTACCCCCCATTCGGTAATGCTATGCCAAAATCATTTTTTTTAATCATCATCGCCGTAAATTGAAACATTGTATACTGCTTGTAGTTTTATAAGCATATAAGCAAACAATGGGTGGGGATATACTAACCCTCCCTAGTTTCGTCACTACTACTTATTTTATAATAAGCAGTTTCATGAAACATCACAACTGGTAAAGCAGTTTTAAGAAACATCACAATTGCTAAAGCAGTTTCAAGAAACCATCATAAACAACAAACCATCACAACTGCTTAAGCAGTTTCAACACCCTCCTTTAGTAGGGAGGGTTGGTATATGAAAATAGGGAGAGTTGATATATCTCCACCCATGAAGGGCACCCCTAACAAGTGGTCTGGGTAGGCCAGAGCAGGTATTCATACCACTCAAAGGTGGCAGGTCAAGGTGTTAACCTACCCACATGTATTCATATCACATAAGCAACACTTACCAAGAAACCATAATCAAATACTAACCCTACCTATTTTTTTCCCCATATAAGCAGTTTTATAAGCAAACCCTCCAAACCCTAATTTTTAATCACAGAAACATCACCAATTGAACCTCCAAACCATAATCATCACAGAAACACCACCAATTGTATCTCCAAACCCTAATTTTTCAAAATTAGTGCAAACCCTAATTTTTCAAAAATTAGGCGTTTTATAAAAACTTAAAGATCTTATCAATTAATTAATAGATATTTCAATTAAAAAGGTTTAATTGAAATATATCAAACGAATTTTGAAAAACCCCCAATTTTTTCGAAACCCTAATTAGATCTTTTTAAAAATTAGATATAACAAAAAATTCATCACCACATATCACATATCACATATCACATAATCACCCACCCCAGAAACACCAACCCAAACCCTATATTTTAAAAAATTAGGCGTTTTATAAAAAAAATTATATATCTGATCAATTAGTTAATAGATCTTTCAATTAAAAACGTTTAATTGAAATATATCAAACGAATTTAGAAAAACCCCCAATTTTTTTCGAAACCCTAATTATATCTAAAAAATTAGATCTAACAAAAAATCCATCACCACAGATCACATATCACATATCACAAAAAAAGCCATCACTGATGGGTTTTTTTTTAATCGTTGGTAAAAAAAACCCAACCACGTATAAACCATCCAAGAAACATCACGTATAAACCATCCAACACTTACCCACCATCATCAAACATCAAAAACCATCACCAAAACGTTTGTTTTTAGATCTAAAAACAAAGTTAAACAAAGATTTTAGATCTAAACAAGAAAAAGAGAGAGAGATTCATAAGAAAGAGAGAGAGTAGAGAGAGTTATGTGTGAGAGGACACACACAGAGAATAAGACAGAGAGAGTTATGTGTGAGAGGACACACACAGCTGTACGCGTTTAACGCGTTTTCTCTTCTTTTTTACTTTTTTTTTTTTGTTAAATGTAAATAAAAGTGCAAAAGTGATTGGTCCCAAACGGTCAGGTTTTATCACACAAGCTAACCACTTGTGAATGATCAACCGTAATAAAAGCCTAAGGGTCAAGAAACCAATGCAATGAAGTCCAGAGAGTATAGAAATATTCCCGGGTCGTTATGTCCGGACGAGGAAGTGAATTGTATCAAAAACGAATTTGTGATCGAGTGATAATGAACGGAAAGGGGTTTATGAATGATTATACTATGAGAATATGAATAAAATTAACTAGAAAAAGCTATATAAACAAACACGTAAAGCAGAAGAACTTAGAAACGTTTAAAAACTAAAAACGCGCGTTTTAATTAAAAATAACGTCTACGCGCAAAATAAAAAGTGAAACGGGAGCAAATAAAATCCTACAAATGTGAAAATTACTTTTTTACAATTCTAATGACAAAAGAAAATTTTAAGAAAAAGAAAAATATTTTTTTGACTTTTTAATTATTTAATATTAATTAATTACTAATTACTAATTAAACTAATTTAAGTTAAAATAATTACTAAACTAATTTAGAAAATTACCAAACTTTTTCTAAAACTATTTAACAATTACAGGAGTCCTAAAAAATTATAAAAAATTCCTAAACTTTATAAATAAACTATTTTAGATTTAAGTTACTTAATTATTAATTAAAAGCTAATTAATCTATTTTAATTAAGAATAATAACAAATGAACAGTGACAATTAAGAAACTATTTTCTAAAAATACTATATGATTAATAAAGGCTAGAAAAAATATAAAAAGATGCTAGAGATTAAAATTAAACACTAAATGATTTTATTTTTGATTTTTTTAATTAAAACTAATTAAACTATTTTTAATTACTAAAATTACCAAATGAAAAGATAAAATTATGAAAATTTTTATACAAATACTATGTGATACCAGGAACCTAGGAAAAATATGAAAACCACTAAGTACTTAATAAAAAATTTAGAAAATAAATAAAATGGATAAATCCTATTAAATAGAAGCTATCACTAAAAGTTAAAATGATGTTTTTTCTGATTTTTCTTTTTGAAACTTGATTATACACTAAAAACTAACAACTTTTGTGAAAACAATAATTTTGGAACTCAAAGATGAGCTTATGACAAGCTTATGTTCATGGCAGTGAGCTTATAGAGCTTAAGGTGGACTTTAAGTATTTAAAAAGCTATGAGAAAGCTTATACACTGAGGTCCAAAGGCAAAATAAGCTACAACCTAATGATATGTAAACAAAATAAGCTTACAAGACTGAAAAAGAACACTGAAGCAGCTAAGAACAATGAATAAGCAAACCAAATGCCAAACTGAATCAAACAAGCCTTTAAGGCAACTGCAGGCCTGAGTGAAGGTGATCAAACAAGTTCAAGACCCAAAGATTGGATTAGAATTGGAAAGTTAGTACTACTAGCTTCCCTAAAATCCAAACACAATGTTCAGAGACCAAGAAACAAACTTGTGAAGAGCTTGTAAAACCCACTGCAGACCAGGCTAGTACAAGAGTGGGTATGCAATGAGCAGTTACAACAAATAAGCACAAGAGCAAAGACTTAGCTATCCACAAGCAAACATAGTCTCTAGCAACCTTATACAATAACAAAATCACAACAATAAACAAACAAGGATCCAACAGGGGAGGTGTTAGAACTTTAAGTGAAATGTATGAATAAGCAGTTAGGACTCAATAAGCACACAGGCTCAATCCAAGAACAAACACAACCAGATACAATCTAAGTACAATAATATGCTACTAACAACAAACCAACAACAAGCTAAGGCAAAGATACAAACAAACTCAATGGTGAACTGAGTTGCATACAGCAGACATGGTGGTTGTGGGGAACTTTTGGGAGGCAAAGAATAAGCTATCAACTAAGCATAAGAGTGCAAACAAGGTATGGATCTAACTAAACAACCTAGCAGGCTCCAGAAATCACCAAAGTTTGAGCCAAATGGCCAAGAATTTACCAAGTTATGCTCAAATTAAAAACGGGTCAACTGGGTGCAGGGCAAGCTTGTGGTCAGACAGGCACATTCAAGGTCAATTTTCCCTAAACAAATGATCACCAAACCTGGTTTTTCTTTTTGATCTTGTTAGACAAGCCACCAGAGATTACAAAACAGCAATCATTATCAATTTCTAACCAAAATTAAAGCCTACAATTGGTTGAGAAATCTGTCCCATTTTGACAGATATAAGAAAAATTGACTTTTTAAGTTTTAAGCTCAATTGACTTTTTTTGAGTTTCTAGTAATTCCTAATGACTTAAAAAGTAATGTTAAGCTATTATTAAACTAATTTAACCACTCCTAACAACTAATGAACTATTTTGTATGATCAATGATGCTAAAAGCCTAACAGTTATTGGAAAACATGGGATTCAAAGTCATTTTGACTTTCAATCAAAGAACAACTGGTTTTTTAGGACATGCCTGTACTATATGAGCCTATTGCAATATGTTCCAATCAAATATCACCACTGAATCAACCTAGAGTATAGTTAATGAGCCTAAACCAAACTCCCCTTTAAAAAACTGTTTTGAAGATTTTCAAGGTGGATGATGAGTTCATGCCACAAAACCAATATATGAGACTGATTTATGATGATACAAGCTTGTTTGAGCAAAGAAACATCAATCTTAACAACAAATGACCAGGAATACTATTGTGCACAATTTTAGCAGTGAAATTCAATAAATGAGTAACCATACATTCTAATGAACATGTACATAATAATAAGCAGTAATGTTACTAAACCACACCAAAGAAACACAAATCAACAGAGATAAGCAGTCTTTTAGCACATCTACAGTATACTCCCAAAATCAAGAAAAATGGCTTACAAATGTATTCAGGGTAAGAACTGAGAACCAGGTACCAAATTCACAATCCTAACACTTCCCATGAAGTACTAAAACCACTGCCATCCATGATATACAGTGCTCCATGCTTGTATCTTCTTCTTCACTGATTTTTGAATTTACACCTATTTATTTGTATTTTTTTTTTGGTTTTTGACTAAACTTGTTTTTTTATACACTGAAAGCTTATAAAAGCTTATTGTTAAGCTAATTTGAGTCCAAAGGATTAACTAACAACAGTTACTAACAACATTTAAGCTAAATGGAAGATTTACTAAAAATAAGGCACACTAGAATTTAAACTGAAAACTTGGAATTCTTATTAATTATCTTGAAAGATACACTAGAACTAAGCTTAGAAATACACTGGAATTAAGGATTACACTAAAAATAAAGTTTACATGAATTTCGACATAACTACTTTTAGCTAAAAACTAACTCCTCAAACTGCAACAATGCACCCTTTTATATTTGAAAATTAGGGTTTCTTGGGGCTTCCTTGTCCTTTCCCAGCAATAAAACCAGCCCTTGGATGTATATAATTTGATCTTGGCCGTAGGTTGGTTTTGGCGCCAAAAAACTTTTAACAGCTAATCCTTCTGATAACTTGTTTAGGTTGATATTATTGGGGTTAGGTAACATGTTTGGGGGCTTGGCAGTGTGTAGGGGTGATGATGAGAGGAGTGGGTAGTTTGGCAGGGGTTCACGTGAGTGGTAATGGAGGTGGAGGTGGTTTTGAGGGGGAAGGGTGGGTTTGACCCTTGTGTTGACTGAGAACAAATAAAACCGGGGTGTGTTATTATTAAAGGGTTTTGGGCTTGGGAAAGTGTTTTGGGCCACAGGGGTTATAAGGGGTTGGTTTGTTTTTGGATTGGATTTGTAAATGGTGGGTTTGTTAAATATTAGAGGTCCATTTGGTTTAGTAGAAAGTATAAGCCCAAGGACCAAACGTGTAGAAACTGAAAATTCCAAGGACCAAAACTGCCATTTTTCCAAAGTTTCTAATAAGGACCAATATTGCCAATTCAAAATTCCACATGGACCTTTGTTGTTCATTTTCCAAAATAAAATCATCCGGGGACTAATTTTGCCAATTTGCAAAGTTAAGGGACCAAACTTGCAATTTCTCCAAACTTTTTACCCAAGGATCATTTTTGATAACTTTTGACTTTCAAAGGACTTTGGTTGACTTTTCTTTAAAATAATTGCTCAGGGACTGATTTTGTCAAGTTTTGAAAGTTGGGGGACTGAAACTGCCAATTATGCAAACTTTGTTCGTTTTTCATCTGTTTTTAAACATTTTTCATTTGAGACATATAAAACACGATCCTTGGATATTTTCTGCATTTTGATGCGTTTTTGAGTGTTTTTCGATGTTTTGGCAGTTTAGATACGATAAAAATGATGAGTGTTTGAGCACTCATCAATCCCCCACACTAAACTATTGCTAGTCCCTAGCAATCATTTATGAAAATTTAATGGATTTTAAATCTCTTTACCAAAAGCCATCACTTCTGGAGTAGCCAAATGTTTTAGTTCAAGTAAGAACCATGGTACATCGATAACCATATGGTTTTGAGCAAACCATAAGCTGTCAACGGATTTGATTTGTCTTTACCAGAAGCCGTTTGCTTCTTGACTAGCCAACTCTTTGATGGAATTCAGTTATCATCTTGGTGAGTTGATTACCAATTATGATTTTTCACTGCCTTTACCACAAGCTATAACCTTGTGGGCTAGCCAACTCTTCACTATTAAAGATATGGTGAGTCGAATACCATACAATTTTTGGCAAATTGTAAGCCGTAAACGGATTTGAGATATCTTTACCAAGAGCCGTTTGCTCCTGGATTAGCCAGTCCTTATGTGTTTTAGACATGGTGGACTGATAACCATTTGTTGTGTTAGTGCAAAGCACTCACACTAAAAAAATTTTGGCCAAAATGGGGGAATTAAGGCACTAGAAGTGAAATATGAGATCAAATTCGCCAGAATTCCCTCCCCACACTTAGAATTGAATATTGTCCTCAATATTCAAAGTCCCGGCTATTATGCCGAATCCTTGAACGTAGAAGATAACATTACTAGCTAAATGTGGGAACCAATTATATATATACACATTTTTTTTTTATTTTTTTTTATTTTTTTGTAAACAGCAGGGGACGGCCACTCCCCCACACTAGGGTGTTAGAAAATAGAAAGAAGTAAGAGACATGGGTGAAAACCCATGCATATGCTACTGTTTTTTGTTTACCGAGTCGCTAGCTTGACTCGATCCCCGAATTCATTGGTTCTTGGAGAAAGTTTGGAGATCCGGGACAACCATGGATGGTATGTCCTCTCCAAAGTAATGCTTCAAACGATGCCCATTCACTTTGAAATTTGGTCCGTCATTTTGAGATAATTCGACGGTGCCATAAGGATAAACCTTTGCAATAGTGAATGGGCCAGTCCAACGGGTCTTTAATTTACCCGAAAAGATCTTTAATCTAGAGTTAAAAAGAAGGACTCGATCACCAACGTTAAAAACGCGGTTTTTGATTTTGGAGTCATTTTTGTTTACCGAGTCGCTAGCTTGACTCGATCCCCGAATTCATTGGTTCTTGGGGAAAGTTTGGAGATCCGGGGCAACCATGGATGGTATGTCCTCTCCAAAGTAATGCTTCAAACGATGCCCATTCACTTTGAAATTTGGTCCGTCATTTTGAGATAATTCGACGGTGCCATAAGGATAAACCTTTGCAATAGTGAATGGGCCAGTCCAACGGGTCTTCAATTTACCCGAGAAGATCTTTAATCTAGAGTTAAAAAGAAGGACTCGATCACCAACGTTGAAAACGCGATTTTTGATCTTTGAGTCATGGAGCTTCTTTGTTTTTTCCTTGTAGATTAAAGAGTTTTCATAGGCCTGATCACGAAGTTCATTCAATTCATTCATCTGAACTTTCCGATGATCACCCACAGTTTGGAGGTCAAAATTGGCATGCTTGAGGGCCCAATAGGCTTTATGCTCAAGCTCGATCGGTAGATGGCACGCCTTTCCGTACACAAGCTTGTATGGAGTGCACCCAATGGGTGTTTTGTAAGCTGT